>OY754327.1:33167970-33376769 GCA_963573305.1 Pyrrhosoma nymphula
TGTTTTCTAGAGACTGTTGTATCACAAAATGATTCGAGTAAGTTTGTACCTTCCTCTTATTCTCTGAGTAGAACCAATACTTAATTCCACCTTTTTATCATGCATCTTTTCTCTTCAGCTCTCCGTATGACTTTTTCATTGGTGATTCTCTCCTTTCGTTTGGTCTTCAGTTTTCTTCCATGCATCAGATTTCCGTTGTTTTCTGTCGTCCTTGCCCTGCAGCCGTTATTGTTCAGACTTCACTGCCATGTTTTTACATTTCAGAAGAATGTTGTCACATGTTTAAACTTCTAAATATGTTTTTTTATGAAAATAATACAGCTTTAAGTGATGACTAGCCTTAATATTTGTGTTGAAAAACCAAATTAAAGTACAAAATATGCGGATAAGTCCACCATTATACATATTTGGTTATGAATGGTTTTTCCTGCAGTTGTAACCGATTGCTGGATCATTTCCATCAAATGATCTCAAGCTGACTTAATTTTTTTCAGTATTTTGCTAATTACTCAAAAAATACTGCAAGTGGGTGCATCCATTTTTATCAATATTTGATTCACTGGGAGATTTGGCCTTTTATAAAAAAAATTTCTCGAAAATGGTTTTTATAATAAATAGAAATGGTAGTTATATTAGATTATCCCTAATATTTTTCCCATTTTCACATTTATAATATCGCAACGGTATTTCCATTTCAATTTTCGGAAAAAAGAGCGTGTAAAGGTATTATTAGAGGTATTATAAAGGTATTATTATATATAAAAGGTATTATTTTGTTTTTCATAAGAAACAGAGAGGTTGCGTTAATGGTTTCAGGCGTAACTTTATGGAACTCCTTCATAATTGAAAAGAAAAAAAAATGTTAGTTCCACATAAATAGAATTTATGTGGAACTAACAAAGTTTTTTCTTTGCAATCAGAGAGGTCACATTTTTCTATAAGTTGCCAGAATGTGAATCAAATGAAATTTAAGTCATTTTACGGAAGAACAAACATAAGATGAGTGGAGCGATTGTTTTATTTGTACAGATTTGCGTGAAATTTGGCATAGGTACGTGTTTCGATTTGTGGTATATATAGATAGACATAGCTACAAACTACTCTGAGATCTGCCGAACGGGGTGCTAGGACACCAGTCGTAAAAGGGGGTAGAAAAGGGGATTCTGTGAAATGAGTGTTGAACTGATGATCTTCATGTTTCGCTCTGTTTCTTTGTTTTAGTCATTAGTAGTGGCTGGAAAGAATGAATTTTTGTACTTGCGAGTTCGTTTGTGCATCTATCGTATTTTGTCGCTTTTGTCAATGATTTAGATACAGTAAGGTGCAAAAGTAATATCCTGTCTCCTTGAATCTCACGTGAAATAAATGTTTATGAATTTAAAAAATATAATGCTAAATGTTTGATTATATTTAAAAAATACTTAATGCTAAAAGTTTGTGAAAACTTGTTAGAAATTTTGTAAAATTTTATGAGTCTATGCAAATAGTCAACATCACCATCCACTCATTAAAAAAATGGTCATGCGTAAGCATGGATTTTATCTTGAACAAGCGTAGGCTTTTATAATATTAGTATATTATTCAATAAAATTTTCAGCATAAACAACAAAATAAAATTATCAACAAGAAGAAAAGTCTCTTATCCAAAATAATCCGTGTTTGATTGCTCATTCTACTTGTTGTTCCGTGGCATTATTAATATTACAAGGTTTCGTGTACTAAATTAGCCAATTTGTAATTCACATCACAAAAAAAATTCGACCCTGCCAGGATTCGAACCTGGAATCTTCTGATCCGTAGTCAGACGCGTTATCCGTTGCGCCACAGGGCCTGTTGAACGTGAGAGAGGTTGCTAAGAACCTGAAGGTGGAGCAGTAGCAATGGGAGGGTTGGAGGGGAGAGTGGGTTGGAAAGGACGGGGAGGGGGGGGGGTAGGAAGGGGGGCGTTCTTTCTTTCTTTTCCATGCCATTCTTCTCAAAGGTGTTGTTTCCCGGTCAAACATTTTTGTGAAAAGTGTTCATCAAAAGAGTTGGTTACACTATAGATGAAAGGTAGGAATTAAAAGCAAGTGTCATTTTTCTATGTCATGGGATAAATTTAAAAGTTTCAAACACAATCTCACGGCACTAAAACCCCATTGGTAATTTATTTGTAAAAATAATGCCTGAGAAACATATAGATCTGTCCAGAGTCTAAACAAGAGACTGTCCACTACGACTCATGCTGGAGAATTATTATTAAACGTGGACAGTGAGCTAAAAAGTTATAACTTAAGTGCTAAACTATTTTATTGGCGACTTGGGCATAATTGTGTGCGACGCAGCTGTATTTAATAGGATTTATCCCTGCACGTGCTGTCCGATCTCTGTGTTATCAGTAGAACATGCGAGTGTTATGCGCGGTGGCTGTCGATTCGAGCGTAGGATTGCAGATGTAATAGGATGACGGTGACTGTAGGGAATGATTATACTATGGGAACAATTATACTATGGGTTTAGTTCTCGTGTGAAACCGCTGCGTTCAAGCCACCGAACCCTTTTAATCCGTGTAAAGTATGGTTAGCGTTGTCGTGATAATTAGTATGAAGCGCCCTTCTTCTTCGCCCTTCGTAAATGTATCCATCGACTAAATGAGAGAGTAAATATGGTCATAAAACTCAATGGCTTGCGTGAGTAATGGAGCCAATTTGTACTCGGTCATTTTTTGTGGCCAATTCAATACACCAGTTTCGTTTCACTATAGAAACTAATAAATTAATTGCGATATATATGTAGAAAACAGAGGTAATGTTTGAACATCATCGCGGTAATCACCACATCATGATAATCTTGGTGCATAGCATGACAACATTTCAAATTTGATGACCCAAAAATAAATGCAGTTATTTCTTAATCAACGAAATTTCATTCTAATTTACTCATGTCATGCTGAAAACATCTCGTCTTTTGCATGGAAAATGGGCGTTATACTTTCTTGCCCCGACACACCGTCCATTCTCTTACCTAAATTATCATTGCTACTTCATTGGAGGTATTTCCATTGTTTCTTTTCTCCATACGCAGGCGAGGGAATCCCCTTGAAAATTCGAATGTTAAATTTTTCCCCCAACAATTGGGAGTGAACGTTTATTTTTAGGATGAAGTATTCTCGGGTTTCACGCCGGTCGATGGTGCTGATCGGCACGGACGACGGCCCTTAACTCAGTGGTAGAAGTTTCCAGTCAACGCCGCGTCACTATTCATCCTGAAGTCGATGGCATGCTACGCTGTCGAAACGTCGGTATGGATCTATTCGGTGGAGAACACGAGAATTCTTCACCGTAAGTATTTGCGGGGAAAACCCTAGATCTTTCCATAGTTCTCAGGTTCTCTGAAAAATCTTTTAACGTTCTAAGAATTATGGATGTTTGCGTGGTTTTATGATTTTTACATGCTGGGTAATATTCAAATTAGTACTTTATTAGTGAAGTTCCGAATCCTACAATTTTTATAGAGCGCACGGAACGATTTTATTTTGAAAGTTCTAATAAGAATGTGATTTTGTCTGCACTTATGTAGTGAATTGCGGTGTGAGACATATTTATGAGAACCCTAGAATAAATTTAAAATATTTTGCATTGGTGGTGATCAAGGAATCATTAAAACGAAATTAATGATAAGAATTAATAGCTCTTCTCGATTACATGGCCAAAGTCAATTGTGTTTACCGTCAGTCGTGAACCTTTATCTTGTGTTTATGTAAATTCAAAAAACCCCAACTTCGACCAAATCCATAAGTATTCAACGCCCTTAACTCTGTGGTAGAAGTTTCCAGTCATTGCTGTCTATACACTATCTGTCGCAGCCTTTATATTTATGGGGAAAGGTGGAATTAACCTGGATCCTGGCTGTTGAAATCCCTTAAGAGCGGACGCGAGAAGACGTTTTTGACTTTTTTAATGTCCTACCCACAATATGTCTTTGATGTCTAAATCGTTTTTTTGACGGAAGGGAGCTACTTAAATATCTTACAATTAGTGGGAGAATTGAAATTTAGTCATATTAAATTTTCAGTCATGAATGTGTTCATCCGTGTTTGACGCCTTAACTACAAAACAACAGCAGCAATGAACGGGAAGAAGGGGGATGTTAAAGTTCTTTTCTTCTTCAACGCAAATATACTTTGTTCCCGATGTGTTTTGATGCACGATACCTAGTGTAGAGGGTCTGATATGAATGGGAATCCCCTGCTCTGAAGCGTAGCTTCCAAGATGTACAGGCCGTTACACTACCGCCTCCACTTTTGCGTAGTAGTCCTACGAGAAGCGGGGGATATGCACTTTCTGGTACTTCTTATGGTTAGGTTCCAAAAAGTTTTCGAACCATATGCCGCATTTTCATAGCCGATTCATATTTATCAACAATGCATTGCGTTTAAGAAAGCATTAGCACTATGTTAGGAAAGCATTAGCGAGGCGTTTGTAGGCAAGTATTAGGAAAATGTTTATTAATTGTTAAACAAATGTTTATCAATTTAACTGTACGTCCATCAATTTCTTGATGGACAGACCCATCCTGAACACCAAATTGTGCGTAATAAAAACGTAATTTGACAAAAAGTGATCAAAGAGATGATAAAGACTTACATCAGATTCTCATTGCCATGTGATTTACGAGTAAAAGAAGAGGTAGAAGTTATTGGTTGAAATCAGTGCGGGTCAATTCCTACCTATTTGTCAATAAGTTATGCGCTTGTTCAAGCGATTCCCTCTGCAGCACAACCGACTGCCGCTTTCATGATACGCAAGGTGGTATTTATTTGAAAGGCATGTGGTTCAGATAAGTCTTTTCACCTGGAGTAGGCGTCCTCATATTTTGTGTCCTTATACTGTTATCATAGTGCATTCCAGCGGTTTTAGAATATCTGCAGCTATCAGTAACGATTCATTGTCTTATTTAAAGAAAACTTAAGGTACGAATCAAGTCTTAAATGCCAAAGCAACTTTCTCTTCTAATTTTTTTTCCCTTAGCTCCGTAAATGAAAATTATATGCCTTTTATTTACAAGCAAATGATAATTGAAATTCGAGTTTGTTATCTCGGAGGCTACCTACGGCTGATGTGTTACGAAGTAAACAGCGCGCAAAAGTGCATTTGTAAACACCCTATGCCTTCCAAATTGCGTCGGTAAATTTGACCTCTCCAATATTATCAGAGGGATAAACTCTAGAAATTAAATAGTTAAATAATCTTTTTTTATATCTCATCATTCATGGCCACAACAGATCCACAGCGGAGTGCACTTTCACTTCAATTCATCATAATTACGAATGCATCGGATCCTTTTTTAATTCCCATTAAAAAAAGAATTGCCCTTGTCTCAAAATCCCCTACCATTCGTCCTTGTGGCGGCTCGCGAAACAACGTTGTCGTAGATTCGTTTGTCATTATTTTAGGTGGAGAGTCCTCCGAGCGAAAACCTCCCTTGATGAGCCAAAAGTCCACCCTCCAAGCGTGAGCTAGATCCATTTGTGTTATTGAGCGTTTTCATATAAACGAAGAACGCTGCTACGGCAACGTTTACCCACACTCTTTTGAATATTATCGTGGAATGTAATGTCTACTAAGCCCAGAAATGGAGCATAATTAAAGGGAGGAGGATAACAGGTGAAAATCAACAAATTAACTTCGAAATGTTTGAAATGAAGAATTGAGAAAGTAGTTGAAATAGGAGGATTATTAGGACTAATTAAATTGGCGCTCTCCCACTCATTGTCAGTCTTTTGCAAACAGAAGTCGGGAGGCTGGCTATGTCGGGGTAGGTAACGGCCGTGACGTGGTGTATTGTCTGGGTTAAGGAAGTTCCACCTGGTCTGCGCGATTCAAAACAAATGCTGAATTCCACCTTTACTTTTGGATTGGTTAAGAAAGACTGCTTTCACTGATGACGAGCTTTAGCTCTTGGAAAACAAAATTAAGGTACAAATGATGCAGATTAGTTACCGAATATATTTTTAAAATGAACACTTTCACCAGCCATACAAGCTGATTCCAGAGTCATTCCAATTGAACTAATGATTTTTAACTTCAGTTCCGGTAGTTATTGGCTAATAACTCAAAAACTGAGATGGATTTACGCCTTACTTTTATCGCCATTCAATTTTATAAGAGAAATTGATTCTCTCCAGTAGTTTTTCATGAAAATGGCATTTACATAAGGTAGAAACAATACCACCTCATATTTCACCCATTCTGTCAATTAAATCCATGTAATTTCAGGTGCAATTTACGGAAAAATTGCGTGGAAATCCGTGACGTTTTTGTCCATATCTGAGGACAATTTTTTTCTATTGGCAGCCAGAATGTGAATTAAATGAAAAATGAAAGGTCATTTTACGTCAATATTTATCAGATAACTTTTAAATCATTTCACATTAGAACCGCCTTAAGGTTGTTGGAGCGAGATATCACTTCAAATAAAATTCGATGTATTTGGTCTCTTTATAAAGAAAAAGATCCCAACTTTCCAATGATAACAATATATCAGCCACTCACCTCTACACTTTTCGAGTTATTTTACATAAAATACCAGCCATATTCCTTGGTAAATTGTACGGGTAGCACTCCAGAGGGACTTCATTAAAAAAATGAGGAATTTCTACTGCATAGATCTCGTAAGAAATTTAACAGTGTGCATTTTCTATTAATTTTATCTCCTTTCCCGGAGACCTCCTCAGGGCTCATGAAATCCATGCATTAAGTAGTTCCCTTGAATCCTCCAAAGTTTCTCCCAGAATTTGAAAGCCTGTGTAAATAATTGAGATTTGTTTTTAAGAACCCAATTCTTAACTTCGTACTTCTGTAAATCTAGACATCTAATTTCACTCTGTACAAATATTTTAATTTAAAGTGAAGGCTTTTTATTTTCTTGTTCTCATTATTATTAAATAAACGATTCGAGAGATATAGGGTATCCTAGAACGTTTTATCATTTGGCTTGTTATTTGGATTCGATAAAATATAGTGTTCGTCCCACCTCTACTCAAATGCCTACGCCAATTCCCATTTATTGCACCTTATGTCCTTCCTACTAAAGTATTCTTATGCAAAATACTCCTAGGTACGTAGTCCGTGTAGTAGTAGGTACGTGTAATGTTCCACCTGCTCCATTTTACGCATTCCCACCTTGATATTCAGTCCTGGTGTTCTCTTTTTGAAGAATCTCATTACCATAAGTAATACACAAATAGCGAACGAAATACGCATACCTTCTCTCGTATGAGGTTTTTGAACAAACACGGTGACCCTAGTGTATCGATGTCACGCTCGCGCATAAGGGTTGCATCGGGGTGAACCAACACGGGGAACTCCTGCTCCAGTGACCCTGTAACCTACCTTTCAACCCTGTTCGTGAGAGACTTCGGGTCACTGAGTGTTTTTTCACAAACCTATGTTGGTTTGTGATAAATTCTCTGCTTTCTTGTTTATTGCAAAAATATATATATATATTTTTTTTTTGAGGAGTGCCTTAGATTTTAGTTACATTTATACAGTGGGAACCTCATTGATCTTTTTTTGTCCCATTCCTCCCATTCTGAACTGCATTCCTGTGACCTCCAAGTAAATTTTTCGGCTTAGGTAAATTTTTTTACAGCACTAGCGGCCGTTTTTTGCATCCTGATATTTCCATTTACTCATATCTTTCCAATATTCCTTCTTCAGCCCTCTCCCCTGCATGACCTTTTGGATGGCATCCTTCCATTTTCATTATTCATTTTCCCTTTCCTCCTTACATCTTTGGGTTGCCATTTCCATATTCACTGTGCTAACATGTGCTCCTATATCCTATGCAAGTGTCTATACCGTGTTGTATTTTTACGGCCAATCTCCTCAGTTATTTTCTCTTTTACAAGCATCCTCATTCTGACTTCTTCGTTTCTTACTCAGGGTTGCTACATGCTTGGAAAACCTGGAAAAGTCATGGAAAAAAGAGAAATTAGTCTGGAAATTTGCTTTTCAAAGTCAAGATAAGATTGTTATCAATTAACCTAATAATGACAAGGCCAACTATGTTTAAATCAACAGAGTATTTTATTGGTACAACTAGTTTCAACGCTACGGCGTCATCATCAGGTACCTGATGTACCTGATGATGACTCCGTAGCGTTGAAACTAGTTGTACCAATAAAATACTCTGTGGATTTTAACATAGTTGGCGTTGTCATTATTTGAAAATGGACTTCCACAAAGTTACGCCAGAACGGATTGAATTCATTGTTATCAATATTTGAGGAGCACCATTTTAGGCACTGTCCGTTTGTGTGTGGACTTAGGAGTTTTTAGTACCTTGCCTGAATGAGGCATTGGAACTCTTATTTTGGTGTTCATCAAGTAGTTATTCATGCCCCTAAAATAAACTTTCTGGTCCTATTCTTTAAACTCATGCTGAGGAAGATGGAATATTGCTTTCTCCTCTGATTGTGCACGGGTGATTCTGGGCGCTAGACGTGGCCGAGACATAAGAATAAGTATACCACCAGAAAGGAAGCCCCTGGAGCAATGTTGGCGGTGCTCTGTTCGTTGGAAAACTTTATTCCCTCACAGTGCATGCGTTGATGTATTTTTCTCCAATTCTTGCGCCTTCTTTAAAATACACTCCAAAGAATGGAATTGTCGCGGGATAATTTTAAAAATTTGGCCTGGAAAACCTGAAAAAGTCCTGGAATTTCATAATTTATGGTCTGTAACAACACTGGTAATATGTATCTTAAATATGTAGTAAGGTGACAGCTTCTTCGCCAGAGTTCCATTGCGGCTGCTTTTAATTTTTTTCACTTGCTTTATTTACAACCCAGGTTTCTGATGTATGTGTTTCGAAGATCGTCTTAAATATGATTATTTTGGTTTTCTTTATCATACTTTGCTGTCATGGGGTGGAGTGTAATGTTATTCATATTCCTCTTTCCCCTAGCCATTTTCTTGAAAATGTCTATCATCTCCTCAATCCACGTTAATTAATGATCCTAGGAATTAATTATCATTTACGTGCTGTATCGATCCATTAAGTATGCTCTCGGAACGCCGTGGTTATCGTTTCGTGGGAATCGCTTGCGAAAATTAATTTTATCGCATAGTTTCATCGATTCAGGATCCTCGAGTAGTCAAATCTTGTCCGCATGTGACAACTGTTTATTGGACAATATGGAATGCTTTTGTTGCTTGCAATACTTCCACGAAATTTGCTTGGGAAAATTTGCCCGAAAAAATTATTTTCGCTTGCTATAATTATCACGGAATTTCTAGAATCGACCCCCAAATTCCATTTTTAAGTCTTGACCTGCACTACCTTATTATATATATGTACTTTGTTTAATCCATATTAAGCTTCATCCCCCACCTTGATTACTAGTCAGATTGTTTTCTTATCATGCAGGGCACATCCTGTTCATTTTCTGCGGTCAAAATCTGATCGTCCGCAAATAGCCTTGTGTGAATATGATGGCTATCCATATCCACCCAATTATTGATTTTCCATTATTTTAGAGCTCCTTTTAAACTGTACATACTGAGCAGTGTTGGGATAAGCCCTATTTTCTGTATTATTTTCTAGGGATATTTCCATTTATCGCCCCTGTGAGCTCACATTTCTCCCCATCCATCCCCGGCCGGAGGACTTGGGCTGCGCGACAGATACGACCTTGACCTTGCTCCCCCAAACCACCGCTTCCCCGCCCCCCTCCCCACTTTCCCCCCCTCCCTAATGGCTTTTAGTGCCCTCCACCCCCCAGCCCCTTATCTCTCCATCCCACCATTTCACGCTGTCCTCTCCATCCTTTTATCTCTCTCTGCCCTCCTAAATCCTTGATCCTCTTTGATTGCTCACCCCTTCTATACTTCCAATACCTTCTACACTACCCCTTCTACATTACCGTCATCGTTTTCTCCTTAAGCGAGTCAGCATGGAGAGAGAGGGAGGGTTGAATATGGATTCCACGTTGTCGATTTCACGTAGTCCAATTAACGAGCGGCGCCTTTAGTCCGTTAATGATTTTTCGAGGCGTTATAGGAGGACACGGTATATGACATCGCCCCCGCCCGGCAAAAAGCCAGGCCGTTCTGTACCGGACCCCCAGTGGAAAGTTTTCTGTATGTACTAATTTTCCCTTCTTATTTTTTCATTTTCGGTCCCCCTTCGGGTTATCTTCGTCATTAAAAAAAAGAGCTCGTTAAGGAAGTCAGATTTATTCGTTAAGAGTCCCTCTTACCCCGTTTCTTTTTGACCCTGCCCGTGGTTCAATTGACCTGGAGCCTCTTTCTTTAAGGACGACGAGCGACTCCGAGAATGTCTCTTTGTGTTCCACCGGGGTTAGTTTGGAGTAAGATGAGGAGAGATGAGTCTCAAGATTAAAAGAAATACACGTGGAAGCTTGGATTCCTTGGTTATAAAGTCGTCTTCAGTGCACTACGTATTTTTTATGCTCTTCCTGGAAGTACTTTGATGTAGTTCTATGCATATCAACGAATAAGGCCTGTTCTATGTTTAGAAAAGAAATTTTAAAACTTTTTTAGGTCCGGTTTTATCTCTGGATAATAAGCTCTGGATAGATATTTTCTCGAAAGGAAAATATAAGGTAATACCTACGTTATTCTAATTTTGACACTACTTATTGTTAGTAGAAAAACCCGACCTGTTTTTACGCAGTCGCGTTATTCTCAAGGGTATTATTTATAGTTAGATATGTGACAGTGTTGGTCTCAGTAAAAATACAAAACATTCTAATAGCTGTTTCACCCTTTTAAATAATTTTTTAATATATTTCCACGAATTATGACGGCAATGTATCATACCTGCAGACTGATTCAAATTCTCGGTTGAAGGAGTTTGACGGTGACTTACGTTCGAAGTGGTGCGTCTTATGAGTTATGGCTTCTTGCCATATGCAGATGTCGCAGTAATTTGTCTATTGGTAATTATTGCTCGGGGCTATAATTACGCCGCTGCTATATTTTGAGCTGTGTGTTGACACACTGGCGAAAAACATGGCTTAGACGTCTATTTTGGACTGTGAAGATCCATCAAATGGGCATGCCAATAGGCAAACCTTTTTTTATTGCCCTTCATGCGAGTGTGTAAACATGTTCTATTTTTGACTTGAAATACATGAATGATGTTCCTTATTAGTTAGTTGACAGAAACAAGCGTGCACTCTTTTTCATAATTATTTCTGTTTATTATGTGTGTGATATTCCATTCGTCCGCCATGTTCTTATATGTTCGTAAGAAAACTTTTTCATTATTTTTCTTTAACATCATTTGTTCTTGCGGCGATTCTTCTTTAGATCCCTCAGTCTCTAGATTTTGTCCTCATTATTCTTGTATACAATGTCTTAACTGAGGAACTTACAGAAAATTATTTTTATCGAAAGCTCCAAATTATCAGATACATTGGTTCCTAGCCAGGACAAAGAAAAACCTATATAATTACCCGAATTTCCTCTGATTATTATCTATCTGCCGCCTAACACCAAACTACTACCTGTAAAGATTTTTCACAGTTGTTGGTGTGCTGGTTTGGAACCGTTTTCCGCGTGAAGTGAAGGATTAAACGTTGCTAGCTTCTATATTAAAAAAAAGAAAATTTAGATTATAGAACACTAGATAAATCCCCGTCTACACCCGTGTTACTTGCTGGAATATTGAAATGCAGATTGTTTATAAAGTGGACTGTTATTAGCAATTGAACATAACGATTTTTCCCCGGCATGTGGATGATCTGCTGTCATGCGAATTTCGTAATTATTGATAAATTTTCTAAGTAAGCATGTTTTTCTTTTTCTCTGGATACACTAATATTGCATCCGCAATATTCTCCATATTTTTAATTTTTCAATTTCATTTATTTGATGTATTAATAATTGTCCATATCTGATTCACTTTAATGTACACCTGTTTGTTCATATTTTACACTAGAAATACTATTTCCATTCTTGTATGTTCGTACGCTCTTCCCAGGGTAGTAAAAATGTTTTTATTCTATTGTATTCTATTCTTATTCTTGCTTGTCATAAACCTTCCTTTATTTCGTCGTGCCTTTGCCCTTTTCCTTCTCTTTCTCTCATCCTTCGTCACATTGTAGATAATATGCTGATATCTCTGTTTTGATATTTAATAATGTTTTTGGTACATAATGGTACATTGAGTACATAATCTCAATCTTTTAGGATGTGACAAACGAGTGTAATAATACCAAGGTGAACTTCAGTAATTTCGTGATAAATGTTTTACCTTCAATCGCAGAATTTATGGGGACTGCAAATGTTCCCGTTTTTACCCCCAGATGGCAAACGACTGCAGTTCTGATTGTTTTGTGCCGAATAATTTCTGATAACATGTTGGAAATGTTCTCATTAACTTACCGACGGTCTATTTGCAATTGATGAGTTGGAATCCTAAATATAAACGGAGTAAATGACCACGAGGACTAGTGGTACTACATCCAGTCGTGTCCTATGGTCCGGTTATGCGGGGCATCCTAACCAGGCCCCGCTCAGTTGCTTCTGAATTCATATGAAGGTCATAATGAGCAGAATAAAAATAAAAAATGAAGTATGCAATGCAAAAATCCAACTTGAGAATCTCACTCGTTCGTTCGAGTAAAATAATTGTAAATGATGTTGGTTCGGAAACTTGGTCATAGCGAAGAGAGGATGGACGTAGACATTTAAGTGAAGAGAATGAGCTGTGGGTTTGGAGAAGAACAGAGAGGTTGAGCTGGGTAGCGAGGAAGACAAACAGTGAAGTATTGGGTATGGGGGGGGAGTAAAGTAAGTAAGTGGCGGAGATTGGAAGAAGGCAGAAAAGGTGGATGGAGGATGTGTTTAGAAGTGAGGGCATGTTGAAGATATTGTTAGAGGGGAGAACGCCGAGTAAGCGTGGACGAAGAGGTTAGGAATTTTTGACGATATTAGGAATGGTTCAAGGTATTAGCGATGTTATTTTTCATTAGTGATGTTATTTTTCACTCGTGAGACCTCACATGGAGTTTGCCGCTAGCATATGAGACCCTTACGAAGTAGGACTAATCTCAGAAATAGATCGAATACAACGAAGAGCAGCAAGATTTGTAAAAATTTGTTGTTACGATAAACGAAGCAGTGTTACCGAATTGTTGAAGGAATTAGGGTGGGAATCTCTAACTGATCGAAGGGAGAAATACAGGTTAAATCTTTTGCGCAAGTTCGAATCAGACATTTTTTGCCGGACGTGAACATATTTTGCTAGAGCCAACGTACTACGATAGAAGCGATCACAGGAATAAGATAAAAGAAATAGATTGCAGAACCGATATGTTTAAAATGTCATTTTTTCCACGTACAGTAAGGGATCATATTAGTTGCGATAGATCAATCATATGAAACTCCCACCTAGGAAGTGGGCAGTAGGAAGAGGACTGCCCAAAGGACTGCCCAAAGGACTGCCCAAAAAACTACCTATCAGCTTGTAGCAAACCCAATAATGACTGGTTTGGATAGATTTTCATGGATCTTTTCTACCCCGATTTTCAATCTTAAAGAATCCTGCGCTGGCGAACGGGGTTGAGCTGTTCGATAGAAGTGACGATGAGGATATGGGCATGAGTATAAAGAATAGGTTGTAAAGATCTTAAAATATATTCCAGCGTTATATGGTGAAGAAACGTGGACTCGGAGAAAAGAAGAAGAGAACAGGGTGTAGTCGTTTTAGATGTAGGCGTGGAGGAGAATGGAGAGTGTGCGTTGAGCAAAAAGGAAGACGGACGAGGAAGTGCTTGAAATGGTTGGTGAGGAAAGGAAAATAGGGGAGTTTAGAATAAGGCGGGGCAGGTGGTAGGAACGGGTTATCTGAGGCGAAGGGATGCTGAGAGCCGTGATAGAGTGGATGTTGGGTAAGAGTGGAAGACGAAGAAAGAGATTAGGCTTTACGGGCGGGATGAAGAGAGGTAGGACGAGCAGGATGCTGTGATGAAAATAAATAATTCACGTAAGCTGATGTATAACTGACGAAAGGGTTTTTACTCTCTTCCTTTTAAACCTACCTTATCCGATACATCTCCTCAATAATAGTAGTTTTTTGTTTCTCGTTTAAAATTTTGTTCAATGAAGTGAAGCCGACTTTATTGTGTCCGCGGTTGACGGACCAACATATGGTGCGTTCTGTCTGTCTTGTGAAAGCGAGATATGATAATCTAGTTAGTGTTACTGACCTTTTGCAGCAACTGGGATGGGAAACGCTTTCAGACCGTCGATTAAAATTTAGACTCAATCTATTATGTAAGTTCCAAACCGATCTATTCTTTGACGACGTTGATAATATTTTAAGAAATCCGACGTACTACGGTAGATAAGATCATGAGAATAAAATTAAGGAACTTGACTGCGGAACGGGCAGATTTAAAATGTCAATTTTCCCGCGAACGATAAGGGACCATAACAGCTGCCAATGAGACTTGTACCTAACTAGGTTTTTCGATAGGTTGTGTAGCTCTTCATAGCACTAGTACTCTCTAATACTTGAATCCTTATCTGTTACATAGTACTAACAGCACGCCGTGCATGTTTTCTACTTAAGTCTTGAGTCTCTGTCCATTTCTGTAGTTGCAAAATACATATATATTAATGGTCCCTCTCCATTGTGATAATATCTGTAGTGTAGTAATGCATGCTTGTGAGCCTTAGCCTCTTGAAAAGCATTTACTATTTATGCTAATGCATAATTAGTCGTAGTTACACTAACTTTCGGGTATAGTGTAATGTATGTTGGTGACTGCTAACCCCCTGCCACACACCGTTGAGGAAGCTTTCAGGGTATTTTGTAGATGTAGATGTGTGGTACAAAAAATACAATTAGGGACTTGTAACACGGAACATTCCATGCATCACGCTTCTTCTATAATCGTAGTCTCTTCGCAGGGTCGCCAGGACTCCGGGGAAACAAACGAGAGCGAATTTGTGTGTGATGAGTTCATTTCGCGTCTAAAAGAAAGCTCTGGCGGTCCAGCTAGCTAGGTATATGGGGTGCTACGTGTTATAAGCCCCTTGTGGGGTTTTCTGTACCACATGGACGAGACTGAACGCACTATTCACCACAGGAAACTATTTGAAAATCTCCTCCAGTATGCATCAACCTCCTTGACAGGGATAAAGGTCATCAAGTAGGATGGGGTCTAAGGAAGGGATGGGAGTGATGACGTCGCCCACGGTCAGCGATTCCCTTTCGATGTGAGTCGTGCGATTTCACAAATCGCATCGGCGCGAGGCGGCGCGGCCTCTCGCTCAGCTGTTTTAAGTCGTGACTCACTCGACTCCTCCCCCACCCATCTCCTTCTCCCAAGCGGAAAAAAGCGTGTTGGTGACGTCGCTGGTCGCGAACAGCTGACGGATAGCTCTCTCGGACTGCGTTTCCATGGCGATCTCCCCTCCCTCCCACTCGACTCCCTCCCCTTTCTAGCTCCCTCCCCTACCGGATGGTAGAGCCAAGGTTTATCTGCTCCGAAATAAATCGTAGCCGAAGACACTTGAATAGAATAGGCTTGGTCAAAGCATCATTTGGATCCGAAGGAGTTTCAACAAAAAAAAGACAGTTTGAGCGAAGTATCACTGCGAATAAAATTCAGTGAATTGAGCTTCATTTTAAAGAATAAAGCCTAGTCTTTCTAATGATACGAAAATACCAGCCATTTATCGCTCCATTTTTCCAGATATTTGACAAAATATAGTTGAAGCCAAATGATATTAAGATTTTTCTGGTGAATCTGATGTAGAAATATTTAGCGAGTATTCCACCGGGTATTAGGCGCAATAAATAACGGCCAAATTTGACTCGTACGGCATTCAAAAGCTCTGATTGATGATGGACTAGTCGTATTCGAAACGTCGGCAGATATGAAGCCTATAACCCGGTGGATTACCCTTGAAAAATGTCTACGTAATGGAGGATTATCATTCAAATGCTTTTAGAGCATTAACGTTGAAATCAAATTTGCAAAGGTTCTCGAAAAGATTTACAGGGTTGCTTCGAAACATTAAGGCCTAATAAGCAAATAAATAATCGTAGAAAGTTACGTTTTTTTCTGTTTCCGCAAAACGACCTCTGACGTCATTTCATCTATCGATCAAAGGCCCGTGGTTCGATTCCCGGTGAAGACGGATGTGTTTTCAAAGTATTTTCTCAATCTTTATACTGTTGTATTTCCGGAGGCAGAAGTGGACATCTTCGCAAAAGCCTTTTTGAGGCATCTTTTAGAATGTATGTATCGGGAAGAAGAGGGAAGAAGCGATGGATGAATAGATGTCACGGCCGATATGGGAAGGTTGCCCGTCCATTCAACTTTAGACTCCTATATATCTGGCAATTTTTGAAATATTTAAGAGATGATTTGCAAATATTCATTTGTCATTGCCCCCCTGCACGATAAAGTAAAAAGCAAAAATTGTGACACACCCCCATTGAAGCTGTTATTCAAAAGGAATGCAGTACTGGTAGTCTAATAGCTAAACATATATATATTTGTGGAGTGAATTGTGTGAAAGGAAGGGGTAGACCATACCAAGGGAGTCATGGGTGAACGTGGTGGAAGAGAATCTTAAAACGGAAAAATATTTGAGAGTCAGTAAGCACCTCTCTTTTACTTTGAAAAAGTAAAAGAGAGGTGCTATTTCGCACTCGTCCGGCCACACCTTTAATATGCAGCGAGAATATGGGATCCGGTGCAGAAAGACTTAATCCGGGAACTTAATAAAATAAAAAGGAAAGCTGCGCGATTCGTCAAAAACTGCTACGGGCGTACAGACAGCGTTACACAGATGTTAAACGAATTTAGGCTGGGAGCCGCTAGAGACTCGGAGGCTGCGCGCTAGGCTTAGATTGCTTGAACAATTGAGAATAGATATATTTCAGAGCGACAAGGAGAACATCATATTAGAACCCCACTATATTTTCAGGTCCGACAGAAACGATAAATTAAGAGAGATATTTTGCCGAACAGATAGGTATGGGAATTCGTTTTTCCCCCGAACAATAAGGGACTTAAATAAATGTTAGGCGCAATTTCATTAGAGCGTTTCCTTTTTATATGTAAACGGCTGGTGTCCTAACACCCCCCGCCACACGCCTATTGAGGTGGCTTGCGGGGTAGTATGTACATGTAGATGAAGAGGGCGTGTGTGAAGCAATGCATGAATGTCGTGGAAGCAAAGGAGGTTTGCAAGGGTAGGGTAGTTTGGGGGAAATTATTAAATTCGAAGTACGTTTTCTTGGTCTAACCCCGGGAACTAAGCTTTTTTACTGGTCCCTCCACGCAAGGGAACGGTGTGATGTGTATAAATACGTGTGTGCCCTCCAGCGAGGCATTATTTAAGAAAATAAGGGATTTAAGACACAGAGATCGCTTCAGATATATGATGGTGTGTAGGTCGTATGTTATCTCAGTTAATATAAAAAATAAATAGGCATTACTCACCGCAATTCTTTTTATAACATCGCAAAAAATCCTGTTGTAGGAGTTTTTATCGTACTGCGTGAAGCTAATAAGTCAAGTTAAAGCCTCAAGTATGTATATTTATGGCCAGTTCAGGCTACCATCGCAAGAACCAACGTAGCAACGATACACGCACGAATATTAGAAAATTAGTTCCCTTCCGCGCCACATGGGCAGTAAAAGTTTGTGATTCTGTGTCATGATTCATTGGAGGCAAAAAAAAACACTGCGGTAAATGCCTGAGCTTTAGATGGCAGCGGAAATCAACCAATGAGTACATGTCTTCTGAAATCATGACGTCAGGACGCTCTCTGCCGCTGACTAGCGCTGAATCGCCGCAAAATATACACCTCGACTGAAAGTTCCAGGGGCGGCCGCTTCCTTTCAAAACTGAAACCTCCCTCGGTGACTAGCGAGACGTTATTTTTTCGTAAAGGCTCAATTTTATTGACACTTATTATTTCGACCATATATTTTAGTTGTTTGGAATTTTATTTGTACTGAAACATAAGTTAGCCTGCTATGCGCATTGCAAGGCTGGGTAACAATGAAATAAATGCGTTGCAACAGAAATGATAGAAGCTCTAAAATTGCATAATTTTTACGCAAAGAGTTCAAACTTCTCAGTGTATCGGTCGATTGAGACAAATCGGTTAAGTACATTTTAAACAATGAATATTTAGCTTAATTTTAGTCCAAAAAGCAAATTAGCTCAATTATTTCTTATTTTAATGAGAAAAAGAAAATTGATCTACTCTGAATTTTTTCGTATTTAAGGCAGTGCATTAAAAGACTACTGTGCAATAGTTAAATATTTTATAAGATACCTATTTTAAAATACAAATAGGTAACATTGACCCCATTTACAATAACGGTTGGACGTACAAAAAAATGTTTGATACAAAAGTTGTAGATATTGCATTGATAATTTCATATAACTTTAAACGGATTTTTTACAGTAAATAATTAGTGAGTTATAATGTTTTTCTCCTTTTACCCTTAAAATACAAATAGGTAACATTGCCACCCCTTGCAATAACGGCTGGTTGTGCATAAAAATGTTTGAAATAAAAATTGTAGATATTATATTGGCAATTTCAGATAACCTTAAACGAATTTTGTAATGTAAAAATATATGGGAGTTATGATTTTTTTTCTCCTTCAACCCCTAAAATACAAATAGGTAGATAACTTTGCCACCCCTTGCAATAACGGATGGTTGTACAAAAAAATGTTTCAAACAAAAGTTGTAGATATTGTTTTGACAATTTCAGATAGCTTTAAACATATTTTGTATTGCAAATAATAAGGGAGTTATAATTTTTTTCTCCTTCAACCCCTATTTTTTCCACCTCTTGGGCTAATTGTTGGTGAAATAAAAAAATGTTCGAAACAAAAATCGTTTGCAATGAATTTATAAATTATAATACACCTTTAAAAATTCATTATGTTTTAAACTAAGGGAGATATGGGGGTTTATCTGATTTGAAAAAAGCCTCCCCATTTTGCTCATTAACGAAGTTGACCGAAATTTTGCACCCCTAGATTTGTCTGGAAGTCTGGAAGTCATGACTGCAAAATTACTGCAGTTAGTGTGTTTACAAAAAAGTTATTTATATATACCTTGGCCCTTGGTAACGACTACGATAGGTAGTCTTTCTTAGAAATCTACCTAAAGCCTCTCCCATACGCTCGTTAGGTGGTAGACGTCTTCTCTGTCGAAATGCAATTTTGTCAATTCAATGTATCCTTTACTTAGCCTAGGATAGTATCGCTTTTAATTGAGTTATTCATTTGTCTAAATATTTGAATTTTACAAAATTCAATCCCGGTACTTCGACCTCTAGGCGCCCGTTGGAACATCGGCGAAACTGTTGTTTACGACCAACAAATGCCCTGGGAACTCGAAAAGGCAGAAGTCATTGAATCAACGCCGTGTAAATCAACGATTTAAGGACAGGATTACGATCAACGTTTCCTGACGTGACGGAAATGTACGGCGGCATTAAGTTTTCCTTCGCCATCCCATCAACGACTGTATTACGATTGACTGAAGTATCTGCGCCAATTTTTCACCGTTGTTGCTGGTGAAGTTTCAAACGGTTGCGAAATAGCTGTTTATTTTCACATTTTATAATAAAAATATAAATTTTCCTCAAAAATACTGACGAAAATTGCCTCAAGAAATTTCAGTTTCTGCCATTGTAAAGCTAAAAAATAAGATGGACAATCTGGAAATGAAATTTTCTATTCCATAGTTCGTAAGTCGATATTTTCGGCCTTAAAATAAGACTTCGTTTTATACTCGAAGGTATGTATGCGACTTATATTCCTGCACGCTCTAGGTTATTAATTTCGAATTCTTCGCACCCAATATTCTCCCCGCTCTCACCCTCCACAATACCACTTTTGCTGACTTTGTTCATCTCATATTTTCCTGTCCTCTCTGTGTGCATCTAATGCTTTTGCATTTGTTTAAACTATTCTACCGGCTAACTCTTTCTAACCTTCTCCTCACCCCGATAGCCTAATGTCACCACAAACACTTCCATAGCAACCAAGTTTTTGATCGTGGATATGAAGTTGTTCGAAGCTTTTGTCTCCGTTTCTATCCTTTTTATGTGCTATTTCAATGAAGCCGCAAGTGCTCTAAATAAGTTTTCCACGCGGTCGGTTATGTTCTACTCGTCCAGCGATTTGATCTCCAGTCAAGGGTCAAGACGAAAGAGCCCAGCATCTCTTCTAGCCTTATCTTCGTCACGGATTATACCGTCCCCAGATTGAAGCCAATTGGTCCAGACGGTAAACACACGAGCCCATGTAGTGGAAAGCTCTAAAGATATCCGGGCGTTTTCTTTTCCTTATAAGTACGCGGCTAAAACTGGTTTCACTGAACCAGTAGCATTTAGATCATTGATAGGATTAAACTGGGTAGGTAAGGGACGAATCAATTAATAGGACCCAATTTACTCTGCAGTGAGTATCCGGGAGGTTTGTCTGAGAGATTGATCAACTGCAGGTTAATAAGGAGAATATGTGGATCCGCAGATATAAGTGCATCAATTGGATGCATGTGGGCACTTGTTATTCTCAAATGCGTCACGTGGACTTGTTGATTTACAAATTTTCAGAGAATTGTTATCGGAATACGTTAGATATTTCGTGCGATGCTTTTCTCTTCTCTTATTTCTCAAGTGCTTTGGGGATATAGGTACTTGAAATGATAACCGAATATCTTATTTTAAGCTCTACCCCGACCTCCTTCATCTCGTCTTATCTGCAATTAAGAATCCAGGACATGAGCTGTGCTATATACGAGTGACAGTCCGCTGGGTCAAATGGACGCTCGCAAATACATGGAATAGTTCTGATATTGCATGGGTCCTCATCATCATAGTTGCTATACCGTAACCGTAATCCTCCATTCTGCACTAACCGATTTTAATTCTATTGCATCATTGCCACTCTTCTCCTTGCGAATCATACTCTTTTGTTAGGGCTAAGACGATGAGTCATAGGCCTTTTACTCGCAAATGTAAACAATATTGTTTTTGCAGTCATTAAATTAATACATTATACATTAATTTAGCTTTTTTTTCAAAGAAATTCTCTTTTTGTGGGTCATCCAAATATCCAGATATTTGATTATCCGAATGGGATTCGGTCCCAATCGATCCGGATAATTGGAGCTGTACTGTAACTCTCGAAATAAGATGGGAGTATGCTTACATTTTACTACCACTTAATTCCGTGGGAGAAAATGCTTCTTATTGTCAGTTTTACGAAAATGGCATTTGTGTCAAATGGATTGTTTTTTCCCCCATGCTTCACCCACTCTTGCGTTTAACACCATGTAACTTCGAGTTCAGTCTGAGGAAAAAAAAATGCGTGTAAAGATAGGATATTGTTGCTCGTATCAGAGGAAACGTTTTTCCAAAAATTTCCAGCATATGAATGAAATAAAAGTTAAGCCATTTTGCGGTGTAACCACCTTGAAAAGAGTGATTTATCGGAAGGCTTTTATCAGTTCCCCTGCGTGATCGCCTTTCGAATGCGTCTCATTTTCTCCTATTTTCCCTTTCCACCTCACAGTATGCGAGCACTTGAGATCATCCAATCACCTGCAATCCTTCTTGAAGATGCTCGCTTATCCGCGCGGCTCTCTTTCACACTATAGTACATACATATTTCTTCCCCGCTTCTGCAAACTTGATGCGCGTGTCAATTTATCTGCCATATCTCGAAGCGTGCTTCTCTTTGGCAATAAGTGATCGTGCGATGGGAATAAGCACTCTACTTCGTCCGCTCTATCGGCCACTTGGGCGTAAATATTTATCTAATAGGCGTATCTGAGAGGTTCACTTCCATCCGGGTGTTAGCAGATTGACTTTCCTGCTTCCTTGCTTAGCGCACACGCAAACCTAGGCAAACATACCGCGGGTAAACAGCTGTAGTAGTTTGCGGAATGGAGGGATCCTCTGCTTGCTTATCCTTCCAATGTCCCTTGAGGGATCCTTTCTATACGCATCCCGGATGAATTATTCGTACGACTTCTGCGTTATTTTTTATTAGGTATGCATTGTTTCTCGCTGCCTCCTTGGTATTGTCGGACGTTTTGTCCCGATTGTCCGTGTCGGAAAAGTCACGCATTCCAAACATTTCAGGAACCTTTAAGATTCAAAATAATTAGTCGATAAAGTGGTAGAGAAACTCAGTGACAGTCACCTGCTCTAGGTTTATCCTCATCTCGAAGTAACTTTATATGAATCTAATTGCCATTAACTTATTTCTTTTAACTAATTATTTAGCCAAATCATTTGACTTCATGTCGTATTTCATCAGAAAGATGCCTCTTTAATTCCTCCTCGTATTCATATGATTGCAGCGATTGTTTTTGCCAAACAGTACGTTATACTACTCCTCCAATTCTGAGGACTGTTGTTACAATACTATTATATTCATACACTGGCTGCATATACAGTGTATGGTTTAGTTTCTGTATTGCATCGATTTGATGTCATTTATAATTGAGCTTCGCTTGGGTG
The DNA here is from genome assembly GCA_963573305.1 of Pyrrhosoma nymphula. NCBI lineage: Eukaryota > Metazoa > Arthropoda > Insecta > Odonata > Coenagrionidae > Pyrrhosoma > Pyrrhosoma nymphula. The sequence continues at coordinate 33,190,510 of OY754327.1, forward strand.
AATGACCAAAATAAAACATTTTCAACAACATATTATGATTTAGTTTCGAAACGGTTCGATGCAAATTTACCGCTGAATCGGAATCTCTTAAAACTCACTGGGTTAATTCACTCTCGGTGTTTCGTCTGTGAAACGTTCACAAACGATGAGCTTGTGCAACATGCGTTTCGATCGTGATAAATAATACTATGAAGAGAATCAAAGCGATGCACTTCAAATGCTTTATTTATTATATAAAAAGTAGCTTGTGTTTTATTCCTCTGAGTATAGTTCTAGGTTCAAGATCAAATCTATTTGCCATTTATCTCCTGTTGATAACACTATTAAAGCTTGATAATGAACTTAAAGTACTTATATATAATTTTTCTATTTTAAGGAATTCTCCTAGCTATCGGATCTTTATCTATATATTACTCACGTAAACTTGTCGATTGGCCACAGAAAATCACCAGTTACTAATTGATGGCATCCGTGTTCAAAGACGTCGTTTTCAGGCCCGCAGTCCATTCTGGCGTGTAAATACAGGAATGCAAACGTTCCTGGATCATTATAAGGGTACTTATGATTTGCTGGAAAGGATGTAAATTGAAGAAGGATGATTATAGTTTAAGAATAAAGTGAAATACTATCCTTGATAGAAATAGCTTAACAGGAAATCAGAATTCAACTCAACTTCTTAACTAGAATTGGTTGCTTTATTTTACAATTGTTATTGCTTCAGTTTGAATTTGTTTCTGGGAAGTAGGTTGAAAATTTAAATTTTACATTTTAGGAGCGTCATATCTTATTTTCTTAATCTTTTAATTGGGAACTCTGCTGCCGCTGCAAACCACCAAATGAAAATACTTTAAGGGACATCTACTTCCATTTTATGTTAGGAATAACAAACCGCCCATAAAACTTAAAATATTGCAAATTTCTTGAAAGGAAAAAACTTTAAGTTATAGCATTTATTTAGTAATTTTTCATTTTTGTACACTTTTTGGATAGAAATGTGTGAGCTTTTGGGTCAATTACGTAACTAAAACTTAAGTAAGCTTCTCAGAATTTTTATTTATAACTATCTACCAGTTACGTGAAATAGTTCACATAAACAGGTCAAATATCGTTGTAAACATTTTTTTTTCGAAGCTATTGAAACAATTCAAGAGCATTCCAGAAGGAAATGGCGTGTATGATTTCTGCACAGTGATCATGCTGGATACGAAGCTGATTCAAAGTTTCATCTCATTTGCATTTATTTTATTTGCTCGCCTATTCCGGTGTTGAAACTTTTAGCTCTCAAATTTACGTTGCACATGGCATGTCTTCAACAACTGTTTCGTTCCACTGGGATAGAAGCAATGTTTAGACGAAACTTTAGTGCGTGCTTGTATGTATGTATGAACCTGCTCCGTGATGTTCAGAAGACACTTCGGTGGGAATGGGGCCAAGTTAGCCATTTCCACCTGCGAAAGAAATCTTCGCAGAATCGATCTTGTGTCTATTCCGTGCGTTTTACGCTTCAACCTCATTTAAGCGCACTCCCTCTGGGCGGAGTGTATGTTCCATTGTCGTGTTTGTGTTGTTGTATGAAGAGGAAAATGCACGTAATTGACGCAGTGGCGTCAGCTGTCTGCCCGTTTTCATAGGAATGGCCTAGTCCTTCACGTGCATCTATCCCTATGCTCTAGTGACCTAGTTTTTCCGTCCTCAGTTCGGGGCATCGTTTTATGCTATTCCATCGCATGTAGGCGAAGGTCGACCGTGCCAAAAAAAATGACTTTTTCGAACGCTTTTAGAGCTTTGTAGGATCGGTCTTTTTTTTACGAGGAAACTCGAGGGATAAAGTTCCAGCTACTCCATTACCTGATGGTGCGGTTGGTATACAACATTCTCAAGATATTTCGTGCTCGTGAGCGTATTATTTTCGTGCAAAACATTTTTATATCGAATTGACGGAATACACGCAAATACAGGAAAAAATTAATTAGAGTTACTGCTCTCTTTTTACACAAAAATGCGGAATTAGTATATTTGAGATAAATTTCATGGTAAACTGGTTTAATTTTCTCTCAGAGAGTCCTTATTCAAGCTAAAATTCAGTTTGAAAGTATGCACAGAGAATTATTTCGGTTCCCAATTGCTCTATAGAAATGCAAGGTGCCCTTAAAAATGTTATTCAGAGGGATACTGGTGAAAACAAACTTCTCGTTTTGAACGTAGAAGGTTTATTAAGAAACCTCTCTGTTTCATGAAGTCTAATCAATCCTGAAGAAATGTCCATACAAGCTGATTTTTCAGTGCATCCGATTCTGTTTAATGGTTTTGATTTTCGCTTTTATTTTAAACGTTATCTTTGTTTGGCAATATTTTAAGTCTAAATTTGTGCGCTATGCGAGAGAGAATTCTACCGCATGTGCGACGAGGAAACTTTTGAATCTACCTTTTTTGACGTTTTATAATGTATATAAGTATCTTGAGATAGTGGGTTAAACAATTCCTCTTCCACATTAGGGTAGAAATATTTTGGATATTAGTTATACTTTGTGAATTAAAATCTCATGGGATTATCAGTTTGGACGAAAGAGATGAATTAAAGCCAAAAAAAATATATGAAAAATGTAACACGTCTTCCTATATCTCGCACTCAGTATAAGATTCTGCTTGAGGGTGTAGAATAAATGATTTTGGGCCGGCACTGGTTTTTTCTCTTTATCATAGTATCTGTATCCAAGCGTATAGTTTCCTTTAAGCCTGTCTCATTTGCCCGAATTCACCCGGCAAATTTTACTAAATTTCTCTTGCTTTTTATATCTATTTGACAATTGAAGCTCTTTGAGTAGTTCAAGCAGTTTTCAAGCACTGTTGATTCTGTACTAATCTTCTTTTTCTTTTAGACATTCGGTCTATTCTTTACCTATTAATTATCCCTACAAACATTCTTCTATTCGTCTATTCCTGGTTCGTCCGGTATTTCTTTTTCCTTGTGGACACATCTCTCGAAATCTTTAGTACTCTCTTGTCTATTTATGTGGTCATTTTACATCTTTCTTCGCTCTTTAGCATAGGTGTTTAATATTTTTCTGAGGTTTCTCATTTCAATTGTTTTTCAAAAAAGTAATCTGTCAGTGTGCGTTGTTGCCGCAGCTTCAATGTCATAAGTTATTATTGGTCTAAGTATAGTTTTATACATTCCAGCTTTTGTTTGTTTTTATGTATTTTTTTCTCCGCATCATATTGTTTAGGACTTCCGATACTCCATTGATCTTGTCTATTTGTTTTTTCCATTTTTTGTAGCATATCATAGCTTTTTGTTTTTACTCCTACGTGCGTAATTTAGGTCACTTGTTGAGTAATAGAAATTTTATTTAATTCGAAAACGATCTTAATTTAGAAGAGCTATCTCTCTTGTGTTGTACTTATACTATTAATTGCAAACAAATCGATATTTATTTGTTTTTTTGACCCAGAAAGTAAAAAAAGAATTTCGATAAGTACAATGTTCTGTATTTATCGTGCATACCACTTTAAATATTTTCATTTAAATTTACTATTGAACTATCTCGGTAAACGTCAGTAAAATCAATTTTTTTAGTCTCATCATTACTCATCAAGTAATATTATCTTCAGCCGGCTCAATAATCATGAAAGAGAAGTTTCATTATGCGGTGAATTTTATATTTTAAACTACGTTGCTAAGAAACACGTTTTAACTTTTTACCTCCGACTTAATTTTAGTAAGTATTCAAATTTTCCAATACTTAATTAGTTAGTAGAGTTTAGTGATATGAAGAGAAATAGTTGATTATTGTACTACATTAATTTGTGATGTCTTATCCATCTTTGGCTTTTTGATACTGTTTATTATATCAAATGATAGTTATGAACTTGATGACATGGGTATGTGACAAGAGTGTCACTATGAGAATTTCCATGGCATTCTGACATAATTGGTAATGGGAAACAATCTCTTAGAATGTTTATTGAGGCAATAATTTTTTTCGATAGAAAATGGGAGCTTGGTTTTAATGCTTACAACAATATGTTAATTCTTACGCTGAATACACGTAGTGATGATTATATATATATATATATATATATATATATATATATTTATTTATTTGAATGAGAAATTGGGTTCTCCAAGTCCTGCGTTCGGGACCCAGTGAGGCGCGCTGCGACTCAGAGGAAGGATGGCTTGTTTCCTCCTTGCCATAATATCTAATACAAACGCTAATTTTATTCCTTAGTTGGGGTTCTTGTTGGCCCACGTTTTGAAAGGTTCCTGGCACATTTTATAACGGTTATAAAAATCTTAGCTTTATAACTATGTCATAAAGATATTAGCTTTAGATTTCCTTCCATTAGTAACCTTCGGAACTTCTCATATGCCTATTTTACTGTAAATAACATGTGTATCAGGATTGTATATCCCGGCTCATAAAGATTTCAATCTTTATTTGCTGAAATATATCTAAAGTTGGACTGCATGCAATTGTAATTTGGATAATTTCGATAATCTACGGTCCACCGCGTTTCTATAATCCCCGGGAACTTAATATTTATACTGAGGGCTGTCACGTACTGGAGGTATTTAGAGGGCCACTAATGATAAATATGCTGTGATTTGCGAGTTTCTGAGAATTGAGCATGGCTGGATCAAATTTCTCAATAACAGACAGCCGTCAACTTTCCTGATTACCTACGTTGAGAAGTGGTTCTGAAGCTGCGTATTATCTGCAAAAGTAGGCAAAAGATTTAGAGGCAAGACAGCATTTACGCTATGGAGTAATACTACCGCTTTTAACTATCACAAAAAACAGAGTATTTCGTATTTTTTGCCCTCTTAATTATAATTTTTTTGAAAACACTTATCAAACCATGTTATTTTTCACGGACATTAATGAGCATCTACGAAACATTTTTACGAAAGTAGAAATAGTTTTTTTTACGTGTACGGAACGCATACGTCATCTATTGGCTAAAGAGCTGAACTTATTGTTGGACGGTAGCACAGCTATGCTAAAAGAATAATAGGACCGGATACACGGCTTACGCCGGGAGAAGCATATTCATGAAATCGATTGGCCCATGAAAATTCCGGAATGCGCAGAAAACAGACCAAGGCGCAACCTGCGTTAATCACGGGTCCATCAGCTGGAGGGTCAAAAAAATGATATAGGTAGCCCCACCGTTAGTCTTTCATTAATCTATTGTGTTTGTCTCTGTTCGACCAATTCTCATGTTTCTTCATCAGCTTTTAGAATGTCTAAATTCTAAAAAACCTAATTCTAACCTCTGCCTTAGAATATATACAGAGGCAAAATTGGTTGAAATGAGGATAAATGCTCACTTGGACATTACTTCGATGTAATATCTTCTTTTTGATAAGCCATTTTCTCTCACAGATCGCCTCTACTTAATTAGTTACCGCCCGGGATGGGACTAAGAACATGGCGGAGTGCACAAAATATTATTACAGCCATTGCCTATGTACCCTGCGCCTCTACTTCGCATATAATCCGGCGGTATGCCACTACCACGACGGTCTTCAAACTCATTTTCACACCTCACTTCAGACTCCCTTCGTAGCGGCGTTTTTCCGAAAATTCCGAAGTTTAATGTGAAGGTGATAGGCCTGACTTCAGACGGATGAACCAGAACTTCCCTTTATATAGGGAATGTAAAAAAAAGTTAGAGATATTTCGAAGGCAGTGGACCCTTCCACTGAAAAGTGGTCTTCTGCGCCACTGACACAATGTTTCGTTAACACTATACTTTGTGAAACATTACCTTCTGTAATGCCCTCCTTCGTTAAACGTGAAGCATATATCCGGCCATGCGTCACAGTCCCGTAATCCGCAGCTGTGAAAGGCACTTGTTGCGCGGGAAACGGCAGATTACGTAGGTTCAACCGCTTTAGATTTTTATCTCGATCAATAATTCTCTGCCGCACACGCGATTGCCGGGTGATTACGTGATTATAACGTGCGAGTACGTTCACTTTTTATATCTTGGAGGGACGTATATAACCGTCAGGTGTAGCATAGAAGATAATGAGGCAGTGTTAGTTGTACTGGGTGTTTTTTTGCCATAGGTTCGTCAGAAAAGCCAGAAGATCTGCAAGCATCCTTGAGCACAACGCATCGAGGAGACTACAAGTATACAACGTGAGGATTAACGGAAAGAAGTTAAAAGAAAAGAAAGACCGAAAAGAAAAAATATGTGAAAGACAGAAGCCGGAGGCAGACCTTACGCTAAAAGAACGTGATCTAACTAAGCCCAATTAAGTAATTATGGTAAAATACAACTAGTGTTAAAAGAAAATCAGATACTTGATAAAAAAACAGTACATGAAAATATTCGTGTGGAGTGTTGCGCTACATGGCTCAGATACATTGACCATTGGAAATATGAAGCAGGGGAAAAAGGCTTTCTAAACTTGGCGCTGGAGACGGACACTGAAGAAATAGAAATACTGTTAAACTTGAAAACGAAGAGGAGTTTGGAAGAGTCAGAGAAGAAAATCAAATAAAAGTTTCATTGAAAGTCGAAAGCAATTAAAAACTATAGAAAAAAATGGGTCCTTAAAACCAAAAGCCTCTGGTCATAATTATAATTCATCCGCCCTCAATACCTACGTGACTTTGTTAAACTAGGAGAATTTTAGGCACTTCTACACCTTGTAACTTCATGGCGCATGCAATTTTCCTTCGCCTCCATGATTCTTCCTCATTCTGGGCTAGTGCCTATGGACCACCGGTGATTTAACCCCTAAAAAAGTTGTTGAAGTCTCTCTCTCAAACCATGTAAATGCTATGGAAATAGAATTCAATAGGAACATTTCAGAGAAAAAATGTAAATTTATTCTGATTACAAGAACCTCTTCTATACATTTTTAATCATTAGCTACTCTAATACTTTTCGTTAACTTAAATTAAATTCATTAGGGCTTCGACGTAATTTCAATATAAATGATATAGGTACCTATTTTCAATTTTCAAACAAACATGTAAACACACTTTTTTATATGTAAAGTACACTTTAAAACAACTGTGAATGTTGTTTTTAAGCTTGTAAAGCAAGAATGTATGCTTTCATAAAAATTGAAGATTAGTCTTATACATGCTCAAATTAATTCGAAGCCCTGATGAATTTAATGAAAGTTAATTACACTTCGGCAACGGTTATTTGAGTTGTCAATTAAGTTAGATCAGATCCAACCCCATAACTATTTTAATTGTGCTTCCGAATTTTCGAATTGTTAAGGGCGGAAAAATTAGTATTGGGTCTCGCAGTAGGCTAACATTGGACGACGATATATGGTCAGCTAATATCGTAGGCGAGACTCGTTAATAGAACCTTCCTTCGTCGAAGTTTCGATCTCGCGTTTGAACAGGTTTATTTTTGGTGGTGGAAAGTGTTGTTTTCCCATGATTGCTTCGAGAAAAACACGGAAACAGGGGCGGGATCTACAATTTTATGTTCTGGTGAGATTCGAGTAAATTCCTGAGTGTTCAGTGATTCAGTTTAAACCGGAAGAATAACTCAATGCACGCTATGCACTTTCCTCCTTAGCATGAATATTCCCTCATAATTTTTCACTCCAATAGTTAGTCTTTCTTCATGGTAAATACATCCGCGAATCATTAGATTTTTTGGCAAAACATCCGGAGCATCCTTTTAAAAAATATCATTTACTAACTCCATTTTGTTGACCCATGTTCTCAGGGAATTCGGGGAAATGGATTCATGAGAACTTGTAACTAATATTTGGCAAGGAAAACAATGTTATAAGGAAATAACGTATTGAGCAAACTGCCTGATTAAATATCATAAAACATCTAAAGAATAATGGACGGGGATGAAATTCTTCGAACGTGGAGTTCTGTGAATTGATTCTCGCGACTTGTTTCAATTAGACTATTTTCTTCGAATTATTCGTGGTTTACTAGTGCTCTGGTGTAGTTGGCACGTGTTAAAGCTGTTCTGTGATCTGTTCGTGCTCGTTTGGAGAGCAAGGGAAAATAAGAAGGAAGCGCAATGCTGCTGAATTTTCGTTGTTTTGCGATTCCCAGAAAACGCTCATATCTCCTCGGGAGAGAGCAGGAAGAGAAGGGCATGGTAGAGGAGGCGTGTCGAATTGCTGGCAGGGCGCGCTGTTTTTTGAGGCTCTTCCTATCTTCTCGGAAATCCACTCATTATTTATCAGAGGTGAGATAGGGGGCGGTAGCTTCCATTAGGGCCTCTTTCAATGATGACAATATTTTCAATTTCGTCCGGAATTCGTGTCGTTAAAATTTTCTGTTATAAGTTATTGCTTTCAAATTTCACCTGAAAGAGAAATGTTATCGAAGGGATATACGACAGTATTACAAATCACACACAATGCAATGAAAATGAGTCCGTGCTTGGTACATTGTATTGAATACTCATAATCTTAAATTATGTTATACAACATTTTAGTTAATTTCATCAACATTTCTCTCTATGCCCTTTCTAATAAAATAAATTAAATAATTATTTGTTGTGAAAATTTGGTCGAGTTGTGCAGTTTTAATTTCATGACTTTTTACGTTCATTACTTTAAAAACCTCTTTCACCCTATCTCTAATTGCGGAAGCTAGTTCATTGGTTTTTAAAAGACAATTCGGTATTTTCTTCTCTTGATGATTTAATTAATTTATTTATCAAAAACTCCAAAAACAGCAACTAAGGCCTTTAAATTGGGTTTCATAAACAGAATAAATTAAAAAACAACAATAGTAGTAGAAACAAAACAGAAATATTCAAAATATAAACAAGGCAAGAATGAGGCGAAGATGACTTAATGCAAAAATAACATTTCGGCAGTGTCACCTATCACTAAGTTTTTGATAGGTAAACATTTATACCATAACCTACTTCTTAACGTTATGTATTTTTACAGATCGAACAAATGCAATAAAATGTTGTTACCAGAGTGAGGTATCTGAGAGATTCCTCCAAGACACTGGCATTTTATTTCCATGTTTCAGTTATTACCTTGTCGATCTATCTATGTCTTCTCTTCAATGTAATTTGGTTGTCTTCAATGTTTTCCTCGATAATTAATCTTAGGTATTCATTTAGTGTTCTATATTAGAATAAGATCTCTATCACGACTAGTGAAAGGTACCTTAAGTATATTTTTTCGAACGATCGAAAATTCGGTCTGAAGAAGTCCGTGTCACAGAGGTTCCCCCACGCGGTTTCATTTTGTCTTTGCTACTGTAACTGACAAAAGAAGTCATTAAGAAGGGGTCCAGCGTCTCGTACCTAGTACGGTCGAGCGAGGATGCCATCTTAGGAGGATGCTGGTTTTCCGCGTAGCGCCCCGAAGGAGGTTTAACGACGGGAATTCCGATAAATAAGGGTCGTTCCCACCCCTACCGCTACCGTGATTGCGATGGCGAGAGATGTTTGGGCGGGGGGGAGAGGGTAGAGAGGAAGAGGTGGGGGATTATGGAAACTGCGTGGCTGATGCGATTAACTATAGGGAGAACTCGTAGGTGAGACTCGAGGGATTGGAAAATTAATCGCACGGCTTCCATCATCGCCCGTGGGGACCTTTCGGCCGGATTGGACCTCATTTATGCCCCTCGGCCTCTTCCCCCACCCCCCATCTCATTACATCCTCTATCATGCTTATTAACCACCCCTCTGGGAGAAAGTTTTTAGAAATTTTTCCTCCTGTGATTCGAAAAATCCGAGTAAATTGATTTCACCCATTTACCTCCCTTACCTCCAGAAGCATTGCATGAATGGCGATAACACCTTTACTTTCCGTGTTGGATATTGGGCTGGTATGGTCGCTAGAATAATGACTTCCCGTACCTAAAGGCCCTGGGTCGAGTCCCAGCGGTCGAACGGAGGTTTTTTTTTATTAGGAATCCTGAGCCCGATCTGGGTGCTTAATGGAGAGTATTACAAGTGTAGTATTCCGTCCTTCAGATGGGATACCGTGGTCCCCTTTGCGCCTTACTTCACCGAGATATAAGTACATACGCACATTTGGTCCACTCACGTATGCAGTTCTCATCGCCTTCGACACTCAAGGGAGTGGGTGGGGTTTAGGTGGTTAGTATAGTACTGGCCTCCCATCCCGTGAGCCCTCCTCTGGGGAGCTCTCGGGATGCGAGTCTATTCTCGAAACGCCGTGTTAATTTTCACATGCGAAAATACCTATCTACTCGTTACATCGCACAGTTTCGTCGATTCAGCATTCTTGAGTCGTCTTATAATGTTTGCATGCGATAATTAGTGATAATGAAGTACGGGTGGTTGCGTTGCATGCGATACTTCTGCGGAATCCTGCGGCAGTTTTTTTTTTCTATTTTTGCGTGCGATAATTTTCGCGGAATTCCGAGAATCGATCCCTGCGTTCGATTCCCGGCAGTGGCTGCGATACTTCCATGAATATACATATGGATCCTAAACTTGCCCCCAGTGGGTGTTGCCAAACATTCCACAAGTTGAAAACATTCCACAAGTTGAAAACATTCTACCGAAAAATCAGGACCAAGCAGATTGTAGCGCCGCCACTATAGAGAGGGTGGTTCTAATAAGGAAAGGCCGTGATTCAAATGGAGATACTGCAAAGAAAGTCACCGGAATTGGCCTCCCTATTAACACCGGCCATTTTTGACACACACAAGCGAACCATGCCGAAGGAAAGGCCGTGATTGAAATGGAGATACTAGAAATAAAGGTACCGGAATTGGCCTCCCAATTCAAGGAGGTTAAAATGAAATGGAGGAGGCATGACCGTGAACGCTGATGGGCAAAAGTGAAGCAAGAATAGGGGTGCTTGGGAAGGATTTTGTGCGGAGTAGGTGTTGCCAAACCAGCACAAAACATCGCCTTGTCTGTGGTTTTTAACTTAGATTCGACGAAAATCGAATGCGACCGCCGGACACGTAATCCAGAGGAAGGTCTAAACTGTGCCGACTGCAATGACGGCTTCAAGAATCAAGTGGTATGTCACCTCTATTTATTTTTTAACCTCCTTGTCCCAATTAAACCGGCCATTTTTGACACAGAATCGGAACCATGCCGACTGCAGCGCGACCTCTCTTTTGCGGAAAGCTAGGCAACACCTTTGCCCGTACAGTGGTGCCGAAGATTTAGATCCATATGTGTAGTCATGGATACTTCATTGGATTCCAGATATCCCTACTTGAGCTGTGCGGAGAGCACTTCTAGTGTATTAGTACTCCGGCTGTAACATGAGTGCGGAATTACGTTCCTCGTTTCCTGACGTGACGGAAATGGACGGTGGCGTTCGCGAAACTTGGTGATTGTGATTTAGTGGAACCAATTTTTACGATGGCTGGACGTCGACGGCGCCATCAGCGGACGATGAGCGAACCTTGTCAAATTCTAACTTTTCCGAGCTACTTTTTTGTAATTTACAATATTAGATTTCCATATTTTCCATCTTACTTTTTAACATTACAATGTAACATCATTAACCTTTTTGAAGCAATATTTGTCAGTATTTTGGCGAATTATTTATATTTTAGTTATGAAATGTGAAAATGAACAGCTACTTCGCAACCGTTAAGAACTCTTGTTTACAAAAACGGTCAAAAATTGGTGCTGATACTCCCGTAAATGGTAATCATTGAGGTAAATAGAGTGGGCATGACGTCATCAAACTGTAACCTGACAACCGAAATATCCACCGTATTGCTTTCCCTCTGTTCTTTCCTTGCTTGCTTACGGATAGCACCGACGAGTGAACACATTAGCGGGTATAAAGCCAGAATATCTACCCTCTGTTGAGAAGTAACTCTTAAAACATATATTAGTTCCTTGGGGATATGAATTCTTCTGTATTTAAAGATGTTATTTCGCTGGGAATACGGATTATTATCAATTAAAATAATTAAAAAAAATATAATTAAAGAATGAATTTTCTAAAAGTAAGTACATGCTGCTTTCAAGTGAGTTATGGATGGAAAACGTCGTAAAATTGCAAAATTAGTGTTTCAGCCCGTAAGCGATAAGGTAACTCGGGGGAGAACAAAGATGGCGGACCAGTCACTGCGACGTAACAGCTTCAAGTATTGGCCAATATAGTAAGCGCCCTCTCCATGTACCTCAAAGATCGTAACACACTTTAACATAACGTAACACACTAACGTTTTCATTGACGGGAAGGCGACGGAAAACTGAAAGCCAACGTCGCGTCAGTTGTTGACACATCAGGAAACGTCGATCGTAATATCGCCCTTACCGTGACCCTCTTGGCGCCTTTTGTTAAGAGTGAGCTAATGCAGACGCTGAGTTTCCACTCTTCCTCAAATACTCCTACCCTAACCATTTTTCCTTCGTATTTTTACTGGCGCAAATGACGTCAGATGTAGGTCACCTCCAAAAGTAACCAACAAAATGGTATTAGGCATTTTACTGTTTTTTTTAGCGATTGCAATATAAATAATGCTACTAGGTGTTAAAACTAAACGACCATGCTGTGGACCACTGGTGACCCCGTTTTTTACGTGAATTCTGACTGGGTTGTAGAAATAAATGGATATTGGCCGTATGTTGATATCATTAGCGGGGACATTCATGCAATTTTTTTAACGATTGATGGGCTTAAACGACCAAGGGATTTGACTGAGGCTAGCGTGGAACATGACTCCAGTATTATTATTTTTTATTTTTGAGATTTTTCGAGCTCGTACCCGATTCAGCTCGTACCCCCTGCCACTATTTATAACTTTCTTCTGTTTTCATATCATTTATAATTCGTTTTGATTCGTTTTTTTTTACTGAATAAAAGCCATCGACCTATTTTGTAAATTCTGCTGCCAATATAGTTGATAATTGGTACGGAGGCTTCCGCGGTGATTTGATGAGTTCCGTTTATTCGTTTTTTTGTTGTCCATTAAAATGAATCAACGCGAAAAAACCCGAATAAACGGAACTGTTGTTGATAATTGTTGAGATACATCTTGTACTAGCCCCCCCCTTATCAATTTCCTTATCACAGGGGTTCTAATAATTATTCTTTCACGCGGTCCTAAACACGCGACGTTATATACTTGTATCAGCCCGACACACAAAAGGTACCCTTCACTTTATCACTTCTTACCTTGAGAGAGATCCTTTCTTTCGGTAGTCCTTGGCGGCAAAGGTTAATGGATTAATTCATGCACAAAAATGATACACTTGAACAGTACATATATTTATAATAACCCTTTTATTCTTCACTTAGGAAACAAATTCACTTTAGTTACTCAATTAATTAATATATGTTCCCTTCTCAAATATATTCGTATTAATTTATAATGTTTGTTCTACTTCACCGGATATTGTACAAAGTGAATTCCGCCGATACTCTATGCCCCAGTATCTGTTTATCGGATTCCTGGATCCTTCCTTAACACAGGACACTGGCGTTGGTAATTGCTGTCCAAAGCTGCTTACTCCCGGCAAATTATCACTGCAAAAACTCCCGTATGACTTTCACTCGATAAACGTCCTTTGTGACTCCCTTGTTAAGAAGAAGCCTCGTCCCTTGTTTTACAAACCATTTTATACTATCTCTCCTCCCCTCCTGTATGTTCTAGAACATTCCAGGTTTTCTCCCCTTCTCTCCTTTCTGATAGGCTATTTCCCTTTCATTATTATAAGTTTGTTTACCCCTTCCATCCTTTCTTTGCCTTGCAGCTGTCATAACACCTGGTGTTGTTTTAGTTTGTTTACGTAAACAGAAAATGGTATTGTTTAAAGTTGTTTTCATAACATAGACGGCATTGTTTTAGTTTGTTTACGTAAACAGAAAATGGTATTGTTTTAAAGTTGTTTTCATAATGCAGAAACGATATTGTTGCCTCACGGTAGTACGTGTTCCCAAAATATACACAATGGCGTCCTTAATCGTATACTTATGCCAACACGGCCAAAATGGCGTGTTACAATCTTTTGACTAGGACGCTCATTAATGACATCAACTGTCGGTCGCATCTCCGAATTACAAACCAACCTTTCGGTTAATCCTCCCAAAGGTTGATTATTACCAGTATTTTTATCATTCGGGACTTAGTTTAGCGTCAATTTTGAAGGATCATCCCTGCACTCCCATCTCCTATTCTAGTGTAGTTCTATTATTTCTCACTTTTTCTCTTTTTAAATTCATATGCCATAATTTTCGGCTTGATAGGTAGCAGAAATCAACAATCCTAGTTTTTATTAAAATATTGTTTAAAGTGATTGTTACTTTTTTAACTCGCCTTCTGTTTTTTTGCATAATCACTTCATCTTCTGCATAAAGTAAGGAATTTTGGTAATAAATCTTTCTGAATATTGTGTAGGACTGAATACAATTCTTAGCAACGAAACGAGAACAGATACCACACAACTAATTCCTACCACAAACAGCAGCCATTCCAGCGTCATTATATACAAGTGAAACATGCACCCTCTGAAAAGTCTGTTTTACACAGGGCCCGTAATTGCACAATATGATGTACGTACGAACGTGCATTTCAAATTGTATCGTGTTAAGCCATGAATTGCCAGAACGCATGCGCGAATGCATGAACGCGATATGGCAAAATAGCCCCTGCTCTAATTCGAAAATGATTGCACGCCCGATTGAGAAAAACATGCAGTTTGAAGTGGTGCAATTTCGTGCCCCCTGTAAAACGGCCTTTAAAGGATGAACTGTTAGTTCAAGCTGTGGAAATATAATTTCTGAGATGTGCTCAATGACGCTCCCTTATTGGGAGATCAATGAAGGCATTCGAAAAGAATAAATCATTAAATGAGAAAATCAAAGAAAATAGGAGATGTTATTATTTCTTAGGTAGGTTTAAATGGAAGAGATTACAAAATGATTTTGATATTTGCAGATGCAGACCTCTAATCCCTTTCACGATTTCCTTCTTCATCTCATCATACATCTTACCCATCTATATCCCGACCATATAGCCAAATCACTTTCTTTCCCTCCCCCGCTTACCCAACATCCACCCCTCTATCACTGCTTTCAACTTCCCTTCGCCCCGCATTACCAGTTCCAACCACCTCCAGAAGTTTTGAAGGAGAATGCGAATTGAAAGAGATGGTTCCAGCATTTAAATAAAAAAGTCGATGTCAGAAAACAGATTACCCTTTGCAGCCCTTCATAGGATAAACAGATCCCGGAAAACAGAGGAAAAGATGGGTTTGGTAGCGGGCCAACTTAGCGTCTAATCCCTGATGTGAAGAAGAAGCAGATTTTTCTTTTGAGTTCAGCATGCTTCGTTCCTTTCTTTCTAATATCGATCATCTCTTTCATTCCTCTACTTCTCTTTACTCGCGTTCTATCTTTGGAAACGGCGTAAGGTGATTCTACTGTGACTGCACGAGTAAAAACATAAAACTTACATTTTCGTTTTTCCTGCTTAAAAAATGCTGCTTTCGCTGATAGACTGCTTTAGCTATTTGGAAATAAAACTAAGATAAAAAAATTCAGATTTATCGACGAATATATTTTTAATGAGCACTTTTTTTTTCAGACATAGGAGCCGACTGCAGGGCTATTTGTGTGGCGCATTTTGACCTCACTTAAAAGAAGTTATTTGCATATAGTAAAATAAAAAACTAGGATGGATTGGTGCCTTAATATTGTCACCTGGCAGTTCCCTGGGGGAGAATTCGACTCTTATGAGCAGGTTTTCGCAAAATTGGCTTGTTTATTGCAAGGAAAATTAGTATTAGCTCCGTTGTTTATCCCAATCTATCATTTAACACCATGCCATTTTAAGTTCTATTAGCAAAAAAATAGCGTGGAAAGGTACTATTTTGTTGTTCATATCAAACAAAGAACACATTTGTCTATAAGGTGTCATAATATAAATAAAATTATATTTTAGTCACTGCACGGTAGAACTACTTTTAATGATGGCTTGGCAATCTCTTCGTAGCAAATAGCTCAGTCCACTTAGCTGGCCTCCCCTTGTGTTCCTCAAGCAACTGCCTTTCCTACACTACCATGTATGCTCCTCATTCTTTCACCTTCCTTTCGGTCCATTGCACATTTTACAACCTCCTCCACGCCCACATCTCTAAAGCCTCCTTCTTTTCCCCTCTCCCCAAGGTCAAATTTTGCTATCATTTACTATTAGATAAGTTCCACGTAAGGCTCCTCAAACATCATTTGTTGATGTAATTTTTTCGCAGGAAATTGTCTTTAGCTCTCATTTGCTACGAGCGCCTCTTTTGCAAACGCTACATGGACGGTCCGATGAGCCAGTGACTTAAATAAAAGAATAACTTTTTGAGAAAAACTCTCAAATTATTTGTTGATATAATTTCCTTTTAGCTCGATGCACTTTTTCCAACGATACTCCAACATCGTTGAGTTCTCCAAAAAATAAAAAAATCTCAAAACTCTGCATTAAATGCGATTGTTACAGCGTTGGTTGTATAGCACCAAGTTTAAGTGCTTTGGATTGCGTCTGTGTTACTCTATTTGTATTCAAACACCATTATTTCAGTGCAAATGTTGTGAAATATTTTATTCCAATTCCTGTGTTGCCCCAGTTGGGAGGAAGACTGGATTCTGTCGCGGTAGAAAGATAACTGGTCAGAATGAAAGCCGAAGGCGCAGTGTAGTTTGAGGAAAATGCGGTGGTTCCAGCTCTGTGTTAAGGGGGAACTGAGGAACGGGAGGGGGGGAGAGTAATGAGGAGACAAGGCTTCCACCAAATCACTGTCTCGTCGGAGTGAAGTAGGTAGCGAGTCCCCCCTCATTACAAGGGTGTGTGTTAAGTGTTGATGGGGAGAGGGGGACGGTGAGAGAGAGGGAGGAGAGCATGGAGTTGATTATAGCCTCGTCTGTGTTCGCCCTTCATTGCCGCCTTCCGTGCTTGCTCTCTCTGTCTCTTCTCCTCCCCCTGGCAAGCGCTCCCTGGTTGAGACTCCGGCGTGTAATACGCACACAACTAAGCCATTCGGTTCCTGTGGCGTGACTCAGGACATTTAGGGGGGTAGGGAGGTGAGCCAATGGGATAAGCGAGCTGGCTTGGTGGATGTGTACGTGTGGAAATCTGGAAGAGGCGCTCTCTTAAACTTTCTGGGACTCCTACTTACTTATAACTCACCCAAGCCACATAGTCTGGATTATTTAAGGTAAAGAAAGGCGAGATACTCGAGTTTAAGATGTTTTATCTTCAAAACAATGGAACAGAATTTTTTCAGTGAGATACACCAAGGAGCTTGTTTATTTTCACGAGCTTGTTTATTTCTAGGAGCTTGTTTATTTCTACGTTTATTCATGTATGTACTACAAAATGTTTTTTGCCCTATATGCACTTCTACTCAATTTTATTTGATGATAATATCACGGTTTTCGGTGCGCAAAATCCGATCGTGCATGATTGAGCGCATTAAATTCTGTTACATTTCAACTTACCAACTTGCAATTTTGAAATAATAAAGCCAGATTTATTTTTAGCTGGCAAAAGAAAACTTTGTATAGTCCACGAAAAACTTTATTATTGAGTTAGCCGACCAAGGTTTCGACTTAAACAATCATTATCAAGGCAGTTCGCGCAAGTTTCCGGTCGAGTATATATAGGTGCAGGAAGGGATGGAAGGGGGGAAAATAAAAAATAAAAAGCAAAGATAATTCAAGAAAAAATAATAGGTGAATTATTGGATGAAAATCCAAAATCATTTTGGTCTGACGAAGGAAAACTGCATGGCAAATGTTCGACCGTAGAGTCTTTGACGAGCGGAAATGGCAAAATTGGCATTAGCAGTATCGGCATAGCCAACACATGAAACTTCTTCTTTATAAGTGTATACACAAAGAACGACACCATGCATGATACAGGCCTTCCTGTCATTAGGGAACCGATGGTCGACCAGAAGGGTAGATCTAGTGAAACCCAGCTTGGACTCCTTCGTGATATTCTAAAGTCAGGTGAAGTGAAAAAAGCAAGTTGACGAGTCATTCCCGGATTTCAAGACAGCTTTGGATAATGTTCCTCCAAAAAGACTAATATTCAAATTACAATCATGTGGGGTAAACGAAAAAATGGCGATTTGGATAAGTGTTTTACCAACCGACCGCAAACAACATTTAGTTATTGATGGCAATAGGTCCAACATGGATAGAGTGACATTCGGCATCAGCTCCCTCTTATTCCTCATTTATGTAAATGATATGAACTCCAGGGTAAGTAGCAAAGTTAGATTGTTTGCAGACGATGCTGTCATCTACTGAAAAATTTCTTCGAATGCTAACTTAAAAGTTCTCTCATCGGACGTTGACAACGGTCACTCGTGGTATCTTGTGTGTGGTCTTGGACTTAATTTTAGTAAGTACACATCAGTACTCTTCTTATGAAAGAAATCCCTCAAATTCCTTATATGTAATGTGCAGAGACAGCAAAAAGTCATAAACGTTATAGTCATAGGTTTTTATCATGAAATAGCTGGTTTTTCCCAAAAAGTCATGAAATGCTACTTTGCGGATTAAACGTTATAAAATGGCAGTAATTACTTCAGGCTTAAGTATGTGGAACCTCTCCAGGTACATGTATCGAATGGTCCTGTGAGGAAGAAAATTTTCTGACAGAAATGTAGAAAACTGAGGGAAAAAAAGAAATGGCATAGGGCAGTGAAAGGAATGAACATTTAGGAAATGTAAGCAAGAAAGGCGTGCGATACTTAGTTTTGGAGTAATAAATGATTGAAAATGACAAAAATGGAGATATTTTTGTGACATTTTGACGCCATATTGCGATGTATTTAGAAATGCCGGTTTAGGGATACGGACTAATTGCACATCTAATATATGGGCATACCGCCCCACCCCCCCAACAGGGTTGCGGGCGTATGGAGTGAAACATGGGTGCTAGGGCGGGATGGTATGCGGCCTGGAAATGGCCATTTTCAAAATGTGAAGAAGGCATTTCTGGGTGTTGAGGAAAGGCAAAATGCAGTTTTGAGAAAACATGAAGACGGAAATTGACATTTTTCAGTGGAGAAAAACGGGGAAAAGTGAGGAAACGGGCAGAAGGAGGTTAATGGAAATGGCCATATATAAAAAATTTCCCCAAGTGATTGGAGGGTGGTGTGGTTGTAGTGTCGTATGTTATAGCGTATTAATTTGCAGAAAAAAATCCCCCGGAGTGGGTTGGAGGGTGGTGTGGTTGTAGTGTCGTCAATGTGATAGCGTATTTATTTGCTGAAAAAAATCCCCCGGAGTGGGTTGGAGGGTGGTTTGGTTGTAGTGTCGTCAATGTGATAGCGTATTTATTTGCAGAAAAAAATCCCCCGGAGTGGGTTGGTGGTTGGAGGGTGGTGTGGTTGTAGTGTCGTCAATGTGATAGCGTATTTATTTGCAGAAAAAAATCCCCCGGAGTGGGTTGGTGGTTGGAGGGTGGTGTGGTTGTAGTGTCGTCAATGTGATAGCGTATTTATTTGCAGAAAAAAATCCCCCGGAGTGGGTTGGTGGTTGGAGGGTGGTGTGGTTGTAGTGTCGTCAATGTGATAGCGTATTTATTTGCAGAAAAAAATCCCCCGGAGTGGGTTGGTGGTTGGAGGGTGGTGTGGTTGTAGTGTCGTCAAAGTTATAGCGTATTTTTTTTCAGAAAAAAATCCCCCGGAGTGGTTTGGTGGCTGGAGGGTGGTGTGGTTAAAGATTTAGCGTATTTTTTAAAGAAAAATATCCCCCGAGTGGATTGGTGATTGGAGGGCGGTGTAGTTTTAGTGTTGCGAAAGTTTTAGCGTATTTTTTAAAAGAACACAATCCCCCGAGTGGGTTGGTGATTGGAGGGGGGTATATTTGTAGTGTGGTGAAAGTTGTAGCGTATTTATTTGCAGAAAAAAATCCCTCGAGTGGTTTGTTGATTGGAGGGAGTGTAGTTGTAGTGTCGTCAATGTAGTAGCGAATTTTTTTTAAAGAAAACAATCCCTCGAGTGGGTTGGTGGCTGGAGGGTGGTGTGGTTTTAGTGTGGTTAAAATTTTCGAGTATTTTTTCAAAGAAAAATATCCCCCGAGTGGGTTGGTGATTGGAGGAGGGTTTGGTTGTACTGTGGTCAAAGTTGTAGCGTATTTTTTAAAAGAAAATAATCCCACGGGTGGTTTGGTGATTGGAGGGGGGTGTAGTTGTAGTGTGGTGAAAGTTGTAGCTTATTTTTGTAAAAACAAATCTCCCGAGCGGATTGGTGAATCGAGGGGGGTGGTTGTAGTGTGGTCAAAGTTGTAGCTAAAATGTTATGGGAAGAGGTTGTGTAAAACGCGTTGTAAAGCGGGGATAGTTTAAGTTGAAGGCGGGAAAAGTCATGGGTGAAGACTTGAAAGCGAAGAGGAGTAACTGCTCGACCGCTGCCCCATCTCGGGGAAATATGAGGAAAGTTCTGATTTTCGAACGGCGTCAAGAAAGAAATGCACTTCACAGACAGGTTTAAGTGAATGGTATTGGGAAAGGAAAAGGGTTAATGATGAAAATGAATGGTTATTTTAAATGCACATATGTAGAATAGCAAAATATGTGAAGTAGGTGGCTGAAGGTGAGCGGAAAGCAGGTGAATTGGAAGAATTAGCAGACTGGACGCTTCGATACAAATACCCCTCTCCATATCAGAAAATAAAAATTACACTTATTAATGGTCCACTAAATTGATTTATTTCTAAAGACCCGGGTTTCATAACGTAGTGACATCTTCAGGTACACTGATCATTTTTACATACGTATATATGTACAGAAATCTTGGTGGTTAGGGGTAAGAGGGGAAGCGAGGGGGATACTTTCTTTGGAACCACTTACCCTATAGTAACAATACCGATCATAATATTAGTTTTAATTTTCAGGAAAAAAATGTCATACTTTGGCAAAATCGTCACGAAATGACCGAATTTAAAAAAATAGTCGTCATGAAACAGGAAATTAAAAGTCATGAAAATCGTAGAATAAAGGTCATGAAATGGAAAAATAAAAGTCATAAAAGTCCCGTCTCTGGTAATGTGAGAGGGAATATAAACGTGTCAGATTGAAGTCAAATACCTCGGAATCACCCTAACTTCAGAACTGGCGTGGGGGAAACATACGAAACATTTGCAGCGTTGCGTTGCGTGGTGGGCGCGCCAAATTCACTCCCGCGAGTGAGCGCGCCGTGGAAATTTTACCGGAAAAATAAATTACATTCCTATATTTGAGGGCAAGATAATTTACTAATAAATAAGGCTGATTAAGCTATTACAGTTGTTCCCTTTTATTGTTTGACTCTGAATGTACATTTTTAATCATCTTAGTTTATGTCTAGGTCCTGTTCATCTTCCCATCTCATACATGTTGTCTCTTGACGACAATGCCTCCTAAATTCATTATTTTTACATCACTGGCACACAAATTTTGACCTGCAATTTTTATGCCACCAGAAAACATGGCATATTACTGGTTAAGGGGTTTTAGGAAATGGTTCCTTTTTCTTATATTTTCCTAAAAGTTATTTTTTATCTTTAGTCAAACGTCAAACTCTCTTCGATGCCACACAGCTACTGAAGCGTCCGGTGGATAATTGATCCTGATTTTGGAAATACTCCCTCCTATCTAGAAAAATGAATACCTGGAGACACAGGCATTAAATACGAACGGTACCAAAGGGAGAGCTCAGAAACTAAAATATGCGGCAATTTGCCGCGGGCGCGCCCACCGGAGGAAAAGAAACCGGGATTTATCTAGCGATTAGTAGGAAGGTAAAAAAGAGATGCTACTTTGCTCCAGTTAGGCCACATCTCGAATACGTCGCGAGCATTTGGGACCCTGCTCAGAAAGATAGTAAAATAAATAGTCAAAGGGAAGCCGCACGCTTCGTTAAAAAATGCTTCGAGTGAGCAAAAAGTGTTACGAATGTGATGGAAGGACCTGGTTGGGATCCGTTTAAGACTAACTTCCTTGAAAAATTCAGGTGTGGCGAGTTTCAGTACGATATGGAGTATATTATTTTGACTCAGCGCTATATCTCTAGATCTAGACGTAGCACTCTTCCAGTTTCTAGTTTGACTGCGCACTGTTCTCCTGACTGCTTTTTGGTCTGCGCCTAGCGGCCGGGAGAACGTGCGAGGTCCCGATTTGTGCTGGGACGAGTGCTGCATGCCTGGTGTGGAATCACCCCGTGCCACACACCCTAGTGGTGGCTTCCACGGTACTTCATAGATGTAGATCTGATAGAAGGGACCAAATAAGAGAGATACAATTCCGTAGTAATGGGTAAAAAAATTCCTTCTTTCCACGCACCATTAGTGATTACAACAAAAACAGCGTAACACTAACATAAGACAAATCGTGAACATTCAATTCACCTCTGTTCCTTCCCCCCTCATTTTCCCTATCCCCTCCCCTTTCGTGGTCGGTGTCCTAACAACCTTGCGGTACAATCGCATGGTAGTATGTTGATGGTGGTGTACGCGTTGGACTACCAGGGTTCCAAAGGTCGCAAATCTTCGTTACCATCTTTAAAACGATGAATCTGTTATTCATATCAAATTTCCAGCTCTCTGTGGCTCTTAATTTAATAATTTTGACTAGCTGAACCCGCGCAATATTTGCGCGTATATTATTTAACGAGCATTGTGGAGATTTATAGGTCTTTGAATTATCATTAGTAGCATCAAGTTTTGATTCCTAATTTTAATTTTATGCAAATTAAAGCCTCAATTTTCGTATTTTGAGTAAACCTTTAACTAGTCCAAAACGACTTAATCTGGCGCTATTGGGCTCTAAGCACTCTGAATTTGAGCAAAGCTCAACCCTTCGTAATTATAGTCAAAAGCAAGAGCTTCAGCTGCATCCATATGAATGAATCGACTGCCGCAGTCGATATCTGATCATTGTCGAACAAAGGAAGTCATGCATGCGAAAGGTTATCCACTCCCAGGTGTTAAAATGCATTATGCTATTGTGTCGACTGCGCTTCGAAATTCCAGCGGGTGAAATATACTCTCATGAATGTTTTGTTTTTATTATCTTACTATGTCCCCTGATTGCCCCAGCTTTGCTCCCTTCAATGCCGCTCGTACTAAGGAAGAAAAAAAGAATACTTTTTTAATACTAAACCGTTCTTTATTTAGAGAACTTCATTCCAGACAACGTTTCTAACAATATTATTAACGAAGTCATTATTTTTCATTGAATGCCAGTCTTTGATATTTTGTAGGTAAATAAATAAAGAAAGAAAGACGCGAGTGTATAACTAAATAAAGAAGACATTTACTCTTATAAATTGGAACCTGCGTTATTTCCTAGTTTTGCGAAAGAAGTAAAGTCTGCTGGAAGAAATTGACTTATCAAATGATTCCTCTTTTACGTTTCCCCTTCATGGGAGTTCTTTAACAATGGTACGGGTTGCTACGCGGGGACATGTAAAAAAAAGCGCTCAATTTTAGGAATGTTCGGAATATTTTGTAATAGTTCTCCCAAATTCGAATCGTAAAAAAATTCAATGATTAAAATAAAAAGTTCATTCAATTATGACAATTGTTTTCTTAAGTCCGTACGGCTATTATTTTAAGTTTAGTTTTTCAAAAGAAACAAAGCCTGCTGAGCGATAACAATTTTATTTAGATGCATTTATTGTGTAAGATAATGTGAATGATCTGGAGTCCAACCTGACACTTTTAATGAGCAAAAAGTAACCCATTAACAGTGGAGTGGCGACATTTATTAATGTGCAAAGGTTGAAAGTTGTTCAACACATGGCTCATGGAATGACTGAGCGTTTTAGTTTTATGCTAATCTTCTTGTATGATTAAATTCGACAGTGTCGGGCGATATATGGTGGAACAGCATTTTAGTACTTAAATAAAAGTACAGTAATTGTACCTGATAAATTGTACCTTAAATAAAACTACAGTAATTGACCTTCAGACCTGATGATGACGCCCTAAGGAACGTTGAAACACGTGTTGTATATTATTTATATTAAAATTTAAGTGGACTTCAATTACTGTAGTTTTATTTAAGTTCTTGTATGATGTAGGAGTATTCTATGTTGTGCATCAGAGAAAATAGTTTTTCGAGATACCTGAATAATTGATGAAGACATTAATTCAAGAACTTAGCGATATCTGTTTAATTTCATATGTTCATTGAAACCTGTGCTTTGTGATTGTCTCTTTGAACTTGATATATTAATCGTTAATTTTCTGAACTCCTGTGAGCTCTGTTCACATATTTCTTTGTTAAAGTTGTTCATAGTGGATGTATTCCAAGAAAAATTATAAAATCTTTTATTATTAGTATTATATTTTAAAACTTTTTCACAAAAATGCACACGGCAATTCCTCGGCAGCTTAACTGGCTAAAGAACTCGGTACTCGAGGGATCCGGGTTCAAGTCCCGGTTAAGGCGAATTATTTTTTACCCTGTGGAATCCTCAACTTCATGCACTGTGATTGGTCAAGAATGTCTCTAATTGCAATGCGTTCGAAGTGAGATTGAGACAAGTTACGCGGAATTGTTGTGAGCGAACTCTAAAAAGCCTTCCCGCCCTTTCAACTCCCTCTTTATCCCTCGCTTCGTAAACAGATCATCGCTGAGGTGGGCGGAGGGGGGTTGGGTAAGAGGTGGAGGGTATGGAGAGGTGGCTTCGCGAGAATTAGGACTGTTTTGAACTGAGTTTATTCCTGCGCTCAAATCAGCACCGAAATTAGAATAGAATAGAATAACTTTTATTTAGAATCTGGGATCCCATGTCCCCTGGGTTCAGGTGGATACATAACACATATGAATTAAATTGCAAAAAATACAAATACATACAAAAATAAAGACAAAGACCTCGAAGGGCATCTAAACAAATGTAGAATACAAAAATAAACCAAAAAACACATCAAACGACAATATATCAGTTGAAAACAGATGTAAAAGTTAACAAATAAATTAAGTGAAATGTTTCATTCAAATCGAATAATAAAAATTAAAATACGTTTCACAAAATAAGACTCGACTCAATGACAGATCATTATTTAAACTATACAAATCAGTTTAATAACATAAAAATTTAATAGATATTATGAGAAAGACGGAGTGGGGTTACGAAGGTAGTGGAATATATTTGTCTGGAATAAGTTCACCGATGATGTTTGACGAATACCATGGGGGATAGAATTCCATAGTCTAACTGCTTCTACCGAGAAGGAGTTGTGGAGTAGAGTTGATCTATGGGTTGGGATATAAAGTGCATCAGTGCAAGTTTCTGTTTCGAAACTCGGAAGTGTATGTAAAGAATTTGGTTAGATAGGCAGGTTGTTTAAACTTGAGGATTTTGAAAATGAGGGAACCTAAAAAGTATTTCCTGCGGTTCCGTGTTGTAAGGAAATTTGCTAGTTGGTAAGCGTGGGATATATGGTCGAATTTTGGAATCAGATAAATGAATCGAAGGCAAGCATTCATTGATCTTTGCAGTTTCAAATTAAGGTCTTCCCGAACTGTACAATAAATTACGCAGCAGTAATCGAAGATAGGTAGGATAAGCGATCTGACAAGTTTGTGGCTGATTTGGGTAGGAAGTTCCTTTAGTTTTGTTAGAAATTAGCGCCCTTTACCTCAAGCCAAATACGGGGGATGGATCGGATTGTATTCTTACCACTCGTGTTTATTCGTTGCTAATGTCAGCACACAGTCAGCACACCAACCACCAAGATTGAGTCGCCTAATTTCGCCCGGAATTGTTTTTAGCATTAAGAAGTTTAGGGGCAATTCGACGCGAGTTGTGCAAATTTGATTGCCCGACCTCCGCTGATAATTTCCATATTCATTCCATAGATGGACCCTTTACGATAGTACGACAGATTTTGAATATTTCCCCTGTATTGACGAGAATTGAATTTTCCTACAGATGACGGAGATATTCGCCTTTTAATTTTTCCAAAATGTTGAATTTTGCGCCATGTTGGGTCTGGCGCGATGAACTACTTGCTCGACGGTGGTGCTTCCACATCCAGCGAAATCTGATCAATATATAGTGAAATGTTTGATCTCTCGATTCATGTCACATACCTACTTATAATTTGTTCGATTGAGATTATCGGTTGCCATGGAGCAATTTAAAATTGCGTGAGCATGCATCATTTGTCAGTTGTTTTTTTTGAAACCCATAACTCATCCAAATATTTTTCTCATGACTCGTACATCCCAAAACGGTATTAACACACTAATATATTACAATAATATCCAAACAGGCGATCCAATAAATGCCAATATATTAGCCACGGAATACCGGTGTTTCCCTAAAAATTGTCATTGTTTGAGTCAATTTTTCGAAATGTGGGGATGGACAAAATTTTAATCAATTCAAATATTTTTGATTTATCTTTTTTCCTTAAAAATACATTTAAATTTTGTGTTTTCTTTGCTTACGAGATATCTTAAATTACGAACACAATGCCGCGCGCTTTCCAGAGAACAGAGTTGCCCATCGTGGGTTGTGGAAACGCTGCACAGCGCGAAGAATGAGGCCATCGTTCGGACTAATGTCAAATTGTCGTAATGAAATCAAAGGAAGTCTATCACAGTTAAAAGTAAATGTATTTCTGTCAATATCAGCAACGAAAAAGGCGAAAATTATCCGGTCCCTTTATGACCTTAACCTGAGTATGCATTTGTTTGTATAATGATTTTCCATGATGCCAATTTACATCTGTAGCCAACATGGCTTGGAAATATAATGCACGAATTAGTGACGTAAGTCTGATAATATCAGCTCTCGGTACGTCTTCTTTGGCTACCGATGTTTTTGCCAACCCTTCACATATATCAGGATCAGGAAGTAAAGGTAAAATAGTAGCAATCGTGAACTCACTAAAAACACGAGAAACCATTGAGAATTATCCTATTTGTGTCAAGCTTAATATGAACCGCTTGTGAGACGACATCTCTCTTCCGTATTACGTTGAAGCCACGGATCTTCCACCAATGGAGTTATGTATATAATGTATTCCACATTTAGTTGACAATTTGTCTTATGTAGAACGCTGTTGCCAAATTTAAGCTCCGTAACCTCACCTCTAGGCCAGGTAGGCAACCATTTCCGACTTCGCGCTAAATTTATGTATGCTACTGAAAGGAAAAAGTTTTGCATATTAGAAGACTCCTAGGTCTACAGCTAGTAAATTTCACAATACTATGTTAGTTTTTCTGCTGATAAAGGCAATATCGCACATATGGCCTTTATGGAGATTTATTCTGCAAACGAATCACTATAAAAGCCCACAATGTCAGCTAAACGTGGAACGCCCTGTAGTATCTACATCCATCTCCGTTTAGTTAGCAGGAAATAAGCGATACCGATTTTGTAAACATGACGTGATTGGTTAGTTCCGTGAGATTCCGAGAGTTAGACTCGTGATACTGGCTCTACGTCGGATAGTAATGGTGACCAGGGGAGGGAACGAACCATGGCCGAGAAAATATTGTTCGCGTTATAGGAACGAAGATGAAGTATCAGAAATATAGAAATATGTCTCTACGAGAATTCTGTGGAACTGTACCCTTAAATGCTAGGAAAACTGACGGGATTCATCAGTCTTGGTTAGTACTTTTATTTGACTCTTATGAAGCGAAGAAAATTATTGTTTAATAAATATTTCAACTGTTGATGGAGTTCATATTCCAAATAATGGTTGCTGGTAATGTGTATTGTTTATCGCCGTGATTCATATATTATTGGAACACTTAATGGTTTGTCATCTGTTTGATCAACCGTATTTTTTGTATGATATGCAAGAGTTACACTCAAAATTTGATGAAGGAACCTAAATGATTTTCCTAAAAATTGTGTAAAGATATATCAACACTTTTGCCCTATTGTATTGGATAAATTGATGATAGAATGAAATTAATTTGCTGTTTTCCGCTTTTTTAATTTAATTCTAATGGATCAATTCCACCACATCTGCCCGAAGACAACTTATTTAAATTGATGATATTTTTTAATTTGGCATTGTTTTATTATGAAAAGTTGTTAAATATTTTGAGCATGTTCAAGGTTTGATTATAACTGTCACTACTTGAAATCAGTTTGCCTCAAGGGAATTGCTGTACTAGTCATTCAGTTGGCACCTCGAAGAATATTGGTTTTAGATTTAGTGGCTTCATATACCAAATAATTTAATTGTCTGCCTAAGCAACTACACAATGTAAAACGTTTGGCAGAAATTAAAAATAGTGTCAAAAAATGGTTAATAAGCGAAATGAGGAATCAATAATCTCTTATAATAATAATGTGCTATACTTATGGGAAAAAGATCTATTTTCCTTACTTTTGTTTCACAGTTTTGGTAATTGTATCAATGTCATTATATTGATTTGTTTTGTCTTATACTTTAAAAAAATGTTAAATTAAATTAAAATGGGTATTCTACTTCAATGTGTCGAAGATATTTGTAACATGCCGCTTTATATGAATATACATATTATGGAACCTTCTGACCAGCCATGTGGCTTAGAAGGACCAAGAATGTATATTTGCAATAAAGGCATATTATAAAGCAAAAAATATATTTTCGCAATAGGTACAATGCATAGAAATGGAGTGAGAAACATTTTATGTCTTCCTCACTTAAATATTTGTGGAAGCTTTTAGCTGTGTTTCGATTTTTTCGTGCCATTTAAATTCTCTTGAATTCATCATTCCGAACGTTGCAACTCCCTTGTGCTTGAAATTTTATTGCCGACCGTCAAAATTCTCTGCGTTTTTTTAAGTGCGTCAATGTTTGATTCATCTGCTACTCTTGTTGCATTATTCATGTGAGTTCAAATCACGTGCATGTTGTGAATATATTCTGATTAGTATTTGCTTACTGCGCAACACGGTGGCGTTGGCTGCTGCCAAATAAATGTGGGTGATGTGCCGTGACAGATAAGCTGTGTTTGATGTTTTTCTGGCCTTTTAACTTGTTTAGTTTCGTCCGAATTTGGGTCGTAGGTGCTCTTCTCCCGCGGGAGGTAACCAATTGGACTCCACATTTCATCCGTATTTCCCAGGAACTGGGATTTCACGACTAAACGATGACGTCCGAGTGCAACAGGTTTAGCTCGGGTATTCGATATTAAAATGCAGTTTGAGTTCAATTATTTGATTACCAGTTTATTCCATTTAACTAGATCTGTGGTTAATCATAGTTTGATAACTGCATCAGTTAAACGTATCTCAGCTTTAATATTAATTTGCAGCTATTATCACTTTGTATTAGGGATAATTATTATTTTATGCTAATGTTTTGCCTCACTGTACTAAACATTTGACTCAAGAATGTCTACAAATACTACATTTTTATTGCCAGAGAAGTAAAACTAAATTAAAAGTGTATTATTTCACTGCAAACCAAATTGCAATTGAAAATGATCTAAGGACGGCTTCTGTCTTATGAAAATGTTTAGTGTTTTTTTTCTTCTGATTTTGTGTGTATTGAGTTTAGAAGTGTATTATTTCACTGCAAACCTGATGTAAAGGGAACACTTTTAACATTGATGGTGGCTCAGTTCAGGTCATGGAGCCCACCTAAAGCTTTCGTTGATATTGTCTTAATGATATTATATTGTAATGTTCTACTGGTGGAAGTAAATAAATCATCAGTCAATCAAAATCGTAATAACTCCTTATAAATGCACTGATGTGAGATCCATTTCTGAGCGTTTATGAGGAAAAAGATTAGACATTTCCGACGCCGGGTTTCCTTTCACCCTTCCTCAATTCCCATCCTTCCCTTACCAAACTACCACCCTGTCATAAATGGCGCCAATAAACTATGGTGCCGATCGCCTCCCTAAATAACCAACCCACGCAGCTTGTCCTAATCTATAGTCCTTCGTAACGTATAACCTGATTCATAATAATTTTAAAGGAAAAAAACGTTTTTTATGATAAAAACATTTTTTGAACGTTTAAAATTTAAAATTTATTATTATATTATTTAAAAAAATTATATTATGTATATATTGTATGTATAATTTATAATATATATTATATTGTAATATTTAATATGTATAACATATATTATTACATATTATTGCATTGCAATTCAGTTCTGAGCTATGTTTAAAGTTTCAAGTCTCTAGCTCATTGGGAAGTTAGTTTAAAATCGATTGTAAAATTTGTACCGAACAGACAAGAACTTAACCTAATAAAAACGTTTTAAAAAATGTGTCACCAATGATCTACTTGCGTTCTACCTCCATTGTGACGAGGACGCACCTCAAAATGCGGGTCATTTGGCTTTGGGTCCTAGGAGAATAGGTGTGAATAGGCATGTGTGTGAATCAGGTGTTTGCCTGCATAGAAAGATATTTCTCACAGCAAACGCATGATAAAATTTTGTTTCGAAATCGTGGTATAATGTTTATCTGAAGCTAAAACGATGAAATAAATTGCCTGCAATGACAATATGAAATAACTCATCGACAAACCTTTGCAGTTCCTAACGAAGAGATCAAAATATCGTATCACTCTGCCATAATCATTAATCTCAAATCAGTATTTAATTATGTCAACCTCTCGAATTAGCTGTGATTACTCCGAGAAAGTTAAAAAGAAAAACTGTAGTTGATTTTGACTTACACTACCGGAACCTCATCAATACCTAATATCTAAGTTTAACATTGTGCTCAATTTTGAGCTCTCCTGTGCTGTGTCATAAACAAGTTGTGTACGAGCCAGAAATGATAAAATATTAATAATAATAAAAACCTATGGATCTCAATCAGTTCAATAATTTCTTTCAAGGACGAAGTAAGTTTGATAGCTGTGACGAGGGAGTTCCTGGGTAGATGCGGATTCGACCGTTACCAAGTAAGAAATGGTTTTATGAAAGAGGCAAAAATTATGTACATTATATAAAATAGTTGTATTACTTTTTATATTCTGAAGTTAAATGGCAATTTAAAACGCTTTTTATTACACTTATTTCTAATCATATATTATGGTCGAAGGTCCTTTTTGACATTCTTCAGTCTTTTTCTGCCAGTGCCATTTTTGCCTCTTTGAAGGCAAATCTCCCGATTTAACGATTCTCTTTTAAGTATTACTGCTTTAAAGTTCGTTTGAAGTGAACACCAATGTGCTTAAAATGGAATTTAACCTCGTGGACCGTGGCGCCATGCGCCAGAGCATTGGTACTTAATGTATTCACATGCTCGGGGCCTAGTTTCAATTACTTGTTCCTTTAAAGCCTCTTCGAAATTCACGGAGAAAGATGACGCCTGGTTGGCTTTCTAGGTTAAAGTTCCCGGTGCAACATCGAGAGGATCCGTGCTCCGATCTCAGTTCAGATGAATGAATTATTCCCCTGAATTTCATGCATTTGAATGCTTAAGGAGTTTCCGCCGCGACTGTGTGAGTCAAAACAAATACCTACTAAATTCCACATTTTTGATATTTTGTCAAAAAAATCTTGCTTTCACTGATGCAATGCGTTACTTATAGAAACCCAAAAGTAAGGAACAAAAAATTTATTTTAAATGAACACTTTTTTCCAGCCATAGGACCCGACTGCAGCGCCATTTCCTACGAATTACCGCATTTTGACTTCAATTACGGCATTAATTCTTCAATAACTAAAAAAAATAAGGTGGTAAGATGCCCAGATTTTATTTTTATTCAATTTCTCTGGATTATTTTCTTCTTATAAATAGTTTTCCGGAAAAAATGGCATTTATATTTTATGGAAAAATACTAATTTTCCCCGTGTTTCTCTCATTCCCCCATTGAACACCATGTAATTTCAAATTCAATTATAGAATAAAATAGCGTGGAAAGGTATAATTTTGTTGTTCATATCAGATAGAGGACAACTTTTTCTACAAGTAAACAGAATATGAATAAAATGATATTTAAGTCATTTTACGGTGGAACCACCTTAATTTGACTATATGTCTGCTTATTAAAAACGCAATATTAATTTATGCGATCTCCATTTTCTATTTGGTATCATTTTGTATTAATGCAACCTGGCTAATGGTTAATGTGCCATAAAATAAATGTTGTTCAACTTAATAGCTCTTTTGGTAGTTCACGCGTAAGAACCATTGTGATTTGCCATGGAAACTAGGGCTTGCGGGTAACAGATGAATAGGTATCTAAGCACTCTTACTTTACTACGAGGAAGAAGACCTCGAGAGGGAGGGTAATTGAAGTACACGCATGCGAAAGCTTCTGCTTGGGGGAGCCATGTCCTTGAGCGAGACAGCTGGGGAATATCTCAATGTGGAGAAGCTGCTTTGTCGGCCCGTAAACTCTCCTGCTAGATCCCGTATCCTCGAGGGATTTCTGCCGGTAAGTGGAGGTTTATTTTTTTAGCGGCTTATCTGTACCTCTAGAGGTCTCAGCATTTAAGACAAATGGACGTTGGGAAACAGGTGTACGCGAAGGAGCGGTTTAGCGTCCTTTCTCCATTTCGAGATTATAATTGCGGGGGATAAATCACGAGGAAAATCGACTCCCGGGCATGCAAATGAGCGGCCGATTACTACCCACATCGCCCGGATACCGTTTTCGCTTTGGTCACCCCCTCGGCAAACCATGAGTGCGTTATTTATTTTTACATAATTGGAAGGGAAAATATGGGAGGGGAAAACTTCGCCGGTTGGAATACATTAATGTGGGATAAAGCCCTTTCGTGTGTCTTTATTGAATTATAAGTGGAAAGTTTTTGAAAGACAGTTTAGGTCGTTGCGACGTAAAATGAACTAAATATCATATTATTCTTATTCTAGGTAATTTTAGAAAAAAAGTTTCTTTTGCTTAGTATAAACAACAAAAATATTACCTTTCCGCACTATTTTTTGCGTATAAAACTTGAAATTACATGGTGTTAAACGCGAGAATAGGTAAAAAAAGGGGAAAATAGTACCTATTTAAAAAATCTAATTTAAGTGCCATTTTCGCGAATAATTGTTTTTTTAAAGAAGCAAATGCTTACAAGAAGGGAATAAAATAGTACTGACATTTAAGTAAATGTCCAGAATCTATTTTGAACTATTAGTAATTAACAGCAATATCTGAAGTGAAAATCTGTTAATTCGATAGAAGTGGCGCTGTAGTCGGCTCATTTCGGTGGGTTAACTTTCATTAAAATATTTCCTTTGAATAATGTGAAAATTTATTTAATTCATATGATGGCTACTGAAATGAAGAACGTGCCATGTCTATGATATAGGCAGTAAAATGTTTTCTTATCCACGTTATTTTA
The DNA here is from genome assembly GCA_963573305.1 of Pyrrhosoma nymphula. NCBI lineage: Eukaryota > Metazoa > Arthropoda > Insecta > Odonata > Coenagrionidae > Pyrrhosoma > Pyrrhosoma nymphula. Next base: position 33,223,703 of record OY754327.1, read on the forward strand.
TTGCTAAATGAACTTGAAATGGAATGGTGTTAAAAGTAAGAATGGGTGAAAAATCGGCCGAAATAGTATTTTTTTGCGTAAAATAAATGTAATTTTCATGAAAAATTGATCATTTTAAACAATTTATCCAAAGCAAAGGAAATAGAGTGGTAATAAATTACAGGTAATAATCAATCTTAGATTTTGAATTACTGGCGAATAACTACAGAAACTGAAACCACAATGGGTTAGTTAAATAGAAATGGCGCTGGCGTTGGCGGAATAAAGAATTAATTAAAATATATTCGTTAAATAATCTGCATGCTTTGTACCTTCATTTTGTTTTTGATAGCTAAAGCTTGCCTTCAGTGTTTTTTTAAAAGCAATAAAAACGACAAGGTGGAAATAAGTTATTGTTTTTACTCACACAGTCGCGGTGGAATCTCCTACTACTACTACTACTACTTAAAGGTAGAACCTCTACTACAAGAACCTTCAATAACATGCCCTGATATTTTCATACATTGAAGAGAACTTATGCCTTAGTCAATCTGTGAAAAAATAATTGGGGGTAATCGGCCATTTAGCGCTGATAACAGGATTTGAAAATCGTCATTTTCAGCCTCAAATTACATAGCTCTTATGGAGGAATGATGTCGTCCCTCACTTCAACATTTTATTTATCGAGATTTTCTTCGATCAGGCTACCTCAAAAACGACCATATGGTGATTAAATAATCAACGGATACAATGATTTTTTCAGGTTGCCTTATCGGCCATTTAATGCAGATATTTATGTTTGAAAAGCGATGAAGAGTCTTACTTTCGTTCCGTAGCCGCCACATTGGAACAGACTTGGCAACTTTGTTCGAGGAGTAAACAAAAACATTGGAGTGAAACTATGCAAACAAACAAAGGTGCCGGACCGGAGTGAAACTATGATATGTTGATAGCTATACAGTGTTGTCGAGTTCATCGTCAGCAATTATATATAATACATTAGTTTTAATTAGGTTTACGTTAAAAGAGCAAAAGCGCTCACTAGTTATGTTGTTTTAATTCATCCGTAATTTTTTAATTATGCAGCTTTACTGCAGTTCCAGAGAAAGTTTTTAAATTCCTCTGAGACATGGTGTCAATATAAAAGCCATTCTTCATATGACAGGTTTACTTCATTTTGAAGAAACTCATGTACTGTATAACCATGTTGATTGATTTAAAATTATTTTCAATTATTATTAATAACATTTTGAGCCATTTTATCTTGTTTCTGTCGAAGTTCATCTATGTAATGAAAGCAGTACTTCGAAGCGCAAGTTCTACCTTAAGAAATAAACTGAAAGTTGTTAGAGTGTGGGAATGAAAAGGATAGCACTTGTCTCGTATACAGGTCATGGAGGTACTCAACCCCTTTAAGGGTGAATTGCTGTTGTTATGAGCAGTCGGGCGCTGTAGTGGAGATGGGCGAAGAAATTATAGTGTCTAATCCTTGCCCCTTCTCAATCTTCCGCCGCTCCCCCATTCCCGCTCCTTTTCCATCTAAGGAGAAGCAATTTTGCACGACTGACTCAGCCGCCTTTGCATCGATCTCCGGACTTAATGAAAGCGAAGTGAGTGGCGAGAACGATCGGCGATCTGAGCGGGGAACTCTCTTGTTTGCCGTGCGCTATCGTGTTCGGGAGGATAACACGATTTACAGCCGCTAAACCATGTCGTGTTTCATTCTATTAAGTTAGGTCAAGTCACGGGATAAATGCAGAGTTTATTTAGACTGAGAACATTATCTATGAGCTGGAAACGAAATTGTATAGAGGTAGAGAGTATTTGTGAGATGGAAACGAGTATAACAAATGAGAGCAGTATGTACGAGATAAAAGTAGTGTGCAGTTTATCTGCCTTCTCGTTAATTTTCCGTTGGGCGGTACGGCTCTACCTCCAACCTTCTCCCATTGAAGAATTCTGGAGGTCATATTAACATCTGTTCAGTATCTGCTCCAAGGGGCCATTCGCAACTGACATGAATGCCTATCAGTCAGATATCGAGGTGGTAGGAGTACTGTAAACAGGAAGATATCGCTCATACACTAGAAATCTATAAGGAATGTTTAATTCTACAAAAGGACGATTGAAAATTTATGATTTGTGACGCTTTTGCTGTGTATTTTGATAACTTCTCGGGTGATGTAGTCTTAAATCCTATCGCCCTTTGAAACTTCATCCATGCTTTTTATCCATAGCCTTCCCCAAAGGAAAAGCCATTTTGCATTTTACTGGATATTTCTGTTTTATCTGCAAAGTATTTGCTCTATGAAGTTGCATTCATAAAACCAGAATTTAAATGGATATTTTTTTTTTCGTTCCAGACAATAATGGTGGTTCGTATAACCCTACGATTCTGATAAGCCATTTTTGGTTTGTGATCAGGTTTTCCAGGGGCCGAATCAGCAGAATTTGACGGAAACACCCCATGCTCTGGGTGGATGAAACCAACCCTGGCGGGACTCGAACCCACGACCCCAGTGTTAGCAGGCGAGGACTTCCCCCACCGCCACTGTGGCTGGTAATTTAGCGATTAGTTGGCTATTATTTCAAGATTTCGCATCAGCTTCGGTCATATTCAGTCGTTTTAGAAATAATGGGTTGGTGTTGGTGTGGTAATGAAATCTCCGGGTGTAGCAGAGATTTTTCAGTGGAATCCCTATCCCTCCGGTGCTGTTTGAAGAGCCTTTCAAATACAGTACTCTGTCCGTCGGATTGGAATTTAAACTGTCTCCTTTGCGCTTTTTGTAAAGAGCAGCTTTCGTAAATTCCGATGCCGAGTTTTCTCCCTCCTTCCTCCGTTCCCCGATAAAACACCTTTCTTTACGAGCCTACTAATCTGTCCTTCATGTCGCAAGTGACCTAAGTAGACGTTGGCCTACCTAAGTAACTAACTTAAAACTTGAATTGTTAGTCGATATTCCTTCGAGTGAGTTGTTGAAGAAGTTTTCTTGAATGACGTCTCATGACGTAATTTAAATGAAATTGATAAACTCGAGTGTTACTTAGTGGAACTTTATTATGCTCACCATGATGCATACACATATTACCCCATTATATTTCCAGGTCCGACAGAAACGATAAATTAAGAGAGATATTTTGCCGAACGGATAGGTATGGGAATTCGTTGTTCCCCCGAACAATAAGGGACTTTAATAAATGCTAGGCGTAATTTCATTAGTGTTTCCTTTTTATATTTAAACGGCTGGTGTCCTAACACCCCCCGCCACACGCCTATTGAGGCGGCTTGCGGGGTAGTATGTAGATGTAGATTACAATGCTATTTGTACATTGGTTAATTTATGGAGGTTTGGTCATGTCTTCTTTAAAAAACTCAACTTCCTTTTTCCGCCGACGTTTCGTACCGCCGACCTACAGTACAATGCAAGGAATACAGTTAATTACCCTCCATAAATTAACCAATGTATTATTAAAGTGGTCAATAACTATTCAACGAAATGCTATTTGTGTTTATTTTTCCTCACAATGAACGTCATTGGTGCGTCCTAACGGCGGCCACGCTCTCTTGAAATATTTTAAGATACTTCGTTTGCCAAAGAAACTTTCTCGGCTTGTAAGGTTCTAGTGTTCATTGAATGCATTTGAAAGCTTTTCAACCTTTGGCTTGCAGGTTTTGGCTGAAAGCTAACCGGCGTTAGGCGGTAAGATAAGGGGAAGAAGTGTCGACCAAAAGTATTGCGACACAAGTATTTCTTGACATCATGGTTTAATCGATTTATGATATTTTATTTCATAAAATGTGTGTTGATTTTTATTCAGTACGTCTCTCCAGGCGTGAGTACCGTTTTTCTGAAGAAATAGAAAAAATGTATGCTCTTTTATACTTTTCTAGCTATGGAATAGGGACAAGGAAATCAGTGCACAATTCCACAGAAGAAAAATCATTCGCCTTGACCGCGAATGATTTTTTCTCTGTGGAATATCGCAATTCTGTGCACTTGTGGGAGACTACGTAAACGAAATACCGTGGCTAGTCCCGGCATCCTCATAATTCGACACGGAAATCATATCTGACGCTTTGTATTCACTTCAAAGTTATGCTTCCTCCGTTTTTGCGTTACATTAAACAGTTACTACCGTTGTTTTCCGGCAGTAATCTGTTCAGCTACCGTTTAGGTCAGATGCGTAGCAAACATTTGCATTTAAATATTCAAGAACCAGGCCAAAATCAAATAAATCACTTCGGAATTAGAATGAAATACTATAACTTTGTGAATCCACATTATTTCATTGAAATACGACCCGAGTTTCGACGTTAAACGTCACTTTCATCATACCTTAAGATGAAGTTGAACGTCGAAACCCCGGTCGTATCTAATTAAATAATTTGGAATCACAAAGTTATAGTTTTCATTCTAACATGAATCGATTCCGTGAAGTTATGCCTGGAACCACCAATCACTTCTGAATTATTTTTTGAGGAAGATGGTCGAGTAATTAGTTAAGCTCATCTTTTAAAGGAGGAATCGATTTAACTCTGCTTTAGTTGAGTACCATCAATTTTGTTACCATCTTTGGAATGAGAATTCGTTTATGCTATTTAATTTATAATAGCACACATTGGAGAAAGGATTCTTTATCTATGTCTTGGCGTGGCAAACATGAGAATCATCCCTGTATTCATAGTTATATTTTGGTGTTTTTATATCATAACCGTTATGATCCTTAATTTTTCGTAATTTTCTTTTTATATTAACTCTGCATTCATTTTATAGAAATTCCTTTCAATGAAAAACTTTCCTGGGCATTTTATTCCCATTGGAAGGAAAATCCAAATGAATGAAAGTTACCAGGAAGCAGGTGTTGATTCAAAATTTGTATATCGTATTCCGGTTTCGTGTCGCCGCGGTATACTTTTTATTTGCTTTTGCGACAAGCTTTTTGCTTTGCGACAAGCTTTTGTTCATTATCCATATTTATGCCTTTTTTCATTTTCCATACTAATATTGGGTCGGTCTATTTGGTTTTTGAAATTTTGGCTTCATTATTCTATAACGACGACCTTAAACACATGAAAGTTTTCATTTTTCTCTGAATTATGTACCTTTTTCCATTTTTTCTCTCCACAAAGCTGATTCAACCCTTTTATCTTTGGAATTTCTCACCTTATATTCGTAATCTACGGCCTCAAAAACCATTAGGCACCAGATTTGGCATTGATTGTGTATTTTTTTCATATTTTCCCCATCTTTTCGACCCCACTGAGTGACGTATCGATGAAAAGGACTGGCTTTGTACGACATTGCCATGGAAATAAATTAACTCCCGTGCCTTTCCTCGTTTTTTTTTCACCAATAGAGACCTTTGCTCAATTTTATCATCTTTTAACGTTTCATTTTTTTGATATGGCAGGGCGAGTGGTGATATTGCCCGTTAAATTTTCAGGACTCTTTCTAGCCGACTGGCGCCATGAAACATCTTTAAAGATACCGCGAAATACCAATTAGGCTCCAGGATAAACAAGAGTCACAGCCCATGAATCGAACCAAATGATGATACGTGCCCTGCAATGATTGCCATCCATGCTCGTGCGCTGCGGAGGTGCAAACAGAAATTTTCCGCACGGGCCTGTTTATAAATGGCTTAACGTGGACATGGAGGAGGGGTAATTTTCAATGCCCCTTGTTGTGAGTTTCCGGATCATATTTAGTGTGGCATAAATGCCGTCCGAGTTTGGCTTGCTTTCAAGTATTGCCCTCTTGTAGGGCTGAGACGATTCCCCTAAGTACTTTAATATTAAGATATATTTTGTACATTCAAATGCTACAAATATAATGCGATTCAATATAAAATTTTGCGATTGGAAATAATAGTGTGGAAATAGGCAAATGTATTTGAATATGACCATCAGAAGCGTTTGATTTGATGAGATAATCGAATATTAGAGCTGTTATGATTTCTGAGCTTATCGAATACCCAGGCACTTAGAGATCATTTTGGTCTATTCGTTAAAGTGGAATATTAGATATATATAGCCGCAATATTTTCTGATTCCTCTGTTTGAAGAAATGGGTATTTGCCAAATATCAATTAATTGGAGATAGTATCAATCATTAGCCAGCAGACAGTATTTGTAGCATTTTTAGCATAGAATGATATTTAAAACGATTAAAAACGATGTTCGCTTGTATGCCTTTTAGGCATTAAAAGTCATGTGCGAGGAGTAATATAACAATTTTCTGCAAAAACATTCAATATAAAATCGACTTTCCAGCTTATACTTTAGATAGCGTTACTGCTATGTATGCATTAAAGACACAAGTGATTCAATTTACAAGACATTTTGTAGTTGGTACTCCACATCATTAACCTATGTGCTCCATATGCGGAAATAATTATACATATGTGCTATTCCAATTGGTCAGATGTTGGAGTATGTCAGATGATTGCATCCATTGGTTAATCAAATACGTCTGACAATTGAATGTTTGATAATTCAGTGAGAGTTATCCGAATTATCGAATTTAATCCTAAGCGTCATACTAATCGAATATTCGCAAATACGAGTATTCGATGAATAGTCCACCACCTTCCTCCTTTTACTTCATGTCGATTCTTTAAATGTTGAATCTCTTTTTATTTTAAGTTTGAATAATATAAGTTATTCATGTCGTATGCGGTCTTCAGCCGAAATCAACATTTCGTATGAGGTCTTAAGGAAAATTTTATTTCGTAGAAAGAGCGAGTCAGTTGTTCACGCTGTTTTGTGTTGTTGCGCTGTTTATTTAAATATATTGTGTTTATAAAAAAAATCCCTGCCTATTCTGATTGACATGCTTGCGAAAGAATTATTCGGCTCATAAAAAAATTATAAAAAAAGCGTATAAGTATTTTTAATAGCATTTCTGCGATATATGCAAACAGCTTATAGAAGTTAATTGTAATTCAATGAGATTTTTTTTATCGAAATTATTAAATGTTTTTATTTGGTTATGATATTCTGTTTAAAATATTGCCAATAACTATTTTTTATTCAGTTGAAGCATTATTATTCTTTCATCTCATCAGTATATAATGTGATTAAGTATATGGTTATTTTCGTAGAGAGGCATGGAAAATATTATTCAATGATAGAGTGCCTACCACCCCAAGATGTTTTTGATAACTCTTATGTATTATTAATTATATTTACAAAATCATTCCTATGTATTATTTCATTGTAAATAGAGCCAAATAAATATATTTCTAATCATGCTATACTGAACACACATTTGGGTTGATTATAATACCATACCTAGGTATATTTTAATGTCGTTTAGAAAAATTACTGCCAAACTCAATTAATGTAAACCCCAATATAAGTTTCTTTAGGGGTGCCTAATTTTACTGTTATGGTTGTTTAATTAAATTATATGTGTATTATTCTGTGAGTGAAATAAAATATTATTATCAAGTTGTAAAAATATTGTGGACCACATAAAGCCTATACATTGCATACGAGATGAATAACTTATACTTATTACTGCACAGATTTTATTGTTTTACTATATTGTCTCTGGTTATCCTCGCACGCGAGCTTAGAAATAATAACCTGTCTGTTGCCATGGTTCTGTTATCTACTTGTTGATAAGTTGTGCCACTACGCAGTGGCGCAAACATGAGGCGTTAACGAATCGTTTGCAAAACAGATGAATGATTAGGGCATACAGCGCGATCAATTACCAGGGTATAAAAGAAGCAGTGAAAGGTCGACGGGGCTTGCTCATGCGGATAAAACCATCGTAAGTCGGAAGCACGTGTTATTTCTTGTTTTCGCCGCTTTCCGTTTAGCATCTTTCAGTAAGTTTCGTCGGTAGACGCCCCGAGCTCAGTAAACCTGCTAAAATTTCTGCGAACCTCATGATGGACGAAGCGCAGAAGCCGGCGGGGAAATAAATGGAAGAATTATGGCGCAATTTTCGAACAGCATGCGTAAAGTTCTCAGGAATCTCTGCTCCGGCTTAGAAGAAAAAATATTACCCTCTGGCGTCGGATCTCGTGCGTTACTTGTTCTTTTTTTTAGAATTTTTCTCCTTATGTGATCGCAGATGTTTGGCTTGCGGGGATTTTTACGTTCGTTCGGATGGGGATAAAAGAGCCTGAGACGCCTAATTGTTTTAGGCTTCTCCTTTTATTTCACCCGATGCCAATTAACTGTTTCTCGGGATTCAGCAGCTACCCCAAGTTTGAAGTCAATTTTCGCATTTTTTAAAGTCTTTCGCAAGTTATCACGTCTCCCGAGAAGAATTTCCAAATCGCTTCGTACTATACAAACATGACTTGAACTAGGATTTGGCATGGACTTGATTCAAAAATTGAAATAACTGTGCCTGCATATTTCAAGTACAATATTTCTGTGAGATAAGTTTAAGATATTTTTATATTTTTTATAGTATTCTGTTCCAGATCTTACGGTTCTTGGGAAATTAGGTTAGCACGAGTTTGATGGCAAGTCAGGTTACCGCAAAAAATGGCAAGTCAACTTTTTTTTAATTTTGATACTTTAACAGCGGCAGTGCGTGTCGCTGAGAAATGGGGGGGATCACCAGGGTAAATTTCTCAAGTAGGTAACACATTCTCGAGTCTATTGTGAAAACCTAAGTTAAAAGTTCTTAGTTCCCATAATATTTTGCTGCTATTGGAGGGAACCATATCCTTATATCTCAATAACTGAATGGGTGTACTTTTCTTGTTTTTTTTCCTTTCCAGAGACTTTATTTTAATTCTTTTTCTTTTATGGGACCGTTCATGTGTTGGAAAAGGCGAATTTTGCCACTTTTTAACCCACCTGTTTCACCCCTCTATGCAAGACTATAGTTTCACTAACCCCCTTTTCCCCTCCCATTTTTAATTAAGTTTTCATTGATTATCGGAACCTAGTACATAACAACTTCCGATGAAAAATGTTTTTTGCGATATCGGCTATCCCATGGGAATATTGAGCGCAAGGTATAGAACTTTTTCTTTGTGCTGTGCGGCGACGAAAATAAACGCTTGCTGTCTGCTGACATGGAACAATTCAGTTGCCATGAGAGCGCAGGCCAATTCATGCTACTGGCGGACGCAGAATTTGGTATTTGGGACGGTTTTTCTAGTCAACTGGAAGGCATAACGAGTTGATTATCTTCATAATTGTGTGGCGTTGAAATTAAAATGCACAATAGCTATTATTATTGGATAACATTTGTTGTCAAATGTAAAATATAATTTTTCATTTTTTTGTGCTTTTACAGTAGGGATTAAACTTCTTAATCCTCCGTCAGCTTATATAGCTTAGCGGTTACAGAAACCCTAATCCACGGTGAAATCGCAGTTTGTTTATGTGTAGCAGTACTTAAACTGAAAACATCCTCCTGTATTTACGAACCTTTCCTCGATGGAAACAACGTGCAATTTGCAGAGCTAAAAGCAAAGATTTTTCGTGTGACGACTGGTCAATAAGTGATAAATGTAATACGCGATTACACAAGTTTCTAAAATCATACGGTAGATAATCTCGGACCTCAACATCCACCTACGTAGGAATATTTGAAGAAGAGCCCCTACCTCCAAAAACATTTTACCCAATGTTTGAATTACCGCTATCGTGGCAACAGAGTTCAAAGTCCATAAGATGAAAGGTCTAAATTAATTTTTAATCAGTACATTCTTTTCCTCCTTGTTTCAATAGAGTATACGCCTTTCTGATTAACGTAGGATCAGATGTTATTTGTCTTTGGAATGCTTCCAATTTTTCAACAGTGTGGTGTCGACCGTAGAATGCCTGATTTCCTTTTGACCAACCGGGCCAACCAAGGAGTGAAGAGCTTTAGAAGAGTGTATTCAATCTTAAGCGGAAATATTACCTAATAATATTTGGCGTGTCTTGTCAATATGTATTTTATCAATGGACCAAAGTAGTCAGTTTTGGGAAAAGGTAAATAGAGATCAGTAATACCTGAAATTTCTTTACTTTTTAAATTTCAAAATTAGCTTTCCAGTGGCTTATATCAATTGAAAATATTATTAATCTCTCTTCGATAAAACTATTCTATTTGTCTTTTCTTCCTTTTAATAAAAAGACAAAGGTTGCTATCGCTGGATCTTTCATTGGCGCTAAAACTAAGGCAATTTATCAAACAAAATAAAGTTGATAAACAAAATATTTGAATTATATCTCCAACACTAGATTAATAAAATATTATTTAAATTATTAATGATGATTAATAAAATCTATTTAAAACGCAAAAGGAAAAGGAAATAAAACAAAATAAAAATAATTTTCATCTCTGTATTTAGTAATAAAAATGCAAATTTAACACCTCCTCTTATTTTTAGAACTAAATTATATAAAATGATGCAATTCTATTTAATTCACAGACACAAATAAATGAACTTAAACATTTAAATGCTTAAATAAAGCTATATCCTAAATCCTAAATAGATTAAAGCTGGATGATCCCTAAAGCTGCAACTAATTGCTTGGTCTGAATTCCGCTTAAGGTCTTGGTAAAGATATCTGCCAGGTTTTGGTTGGTCTCAATGTACTTAAACATTAAATGACCATAATTGACTTGCTTCCTCACAAATTGGTACTTGGTTATGAATGCTCGGTTCGCCCTGGTGATGTGGAGGCTCTGGGAGGATGCAATGGCACATTGTTTGTCTGCAAAATGGGATGCAAGGTGTTTGGATGAAACACCTCTTCTCAGCAGTTCCTCCTCCCGCTCCCGCTAGTGCCGCTTTTTCGTCGCATGCCGGCCCTCATCTTCCTCTTACTTTCGGTCGAAGTCTTCCCGTAACTGCCTCAAGGCTTCCTCGTGCTCTTGCTCCAGTTTCGTCATTTCCTTCCAGTATTCCTCGGCCTTCCCTTCCGCTTTCAGCCTATGACGCCGTTCTTCCTCCAGCTCATCGGTCCTGCGTTCGATTTCACGGTCATACTTCTGCTCCATCGCCCGTGTACTCTCCTAGTGCAATTCTTCTTTGTGCAATAATATCTGCAATTTCCCTCGCAACTTCGCGTTCCGTTCTTCTAAAGAAGACATTTTAACCTTGCATGACTGCTCCATCGTCTTTGAGTTCTCTTGATGTAGCTCCCTTTTGCGCTGGGAAATCTGTAGTTCCTCCCTCAACTCAGCGTTCCGTTCCTCCAAAGAAGTAATTTTATGAATTCAATCCGTTCTGGCGTAACTTTGTGGAAGTCCATTTTCAAATAATGACAAGACCAACTATTTTTAAATCCACAGAGTATTTTATTGGTACAACTAGTAGCCTACTATCGCCGCAATAAAGGTAGAATGCTGAACTAAGCATTCGTAAGAAATTCCGCCGGGGCTCCATAGAGTCGTGTAATATATCGTTTTATTCCTTGTTTATTTGACTACAAAGTGCATTCATTGAAAAGTGTGTAAATGTAAACGTTTAGCTCCTACGGTCTAAAGAGCGAAGAAAAACACGCGAAAAACTAGGAGAACGGCGAAACGGTCGTCTTCTTAATCTCGTCACGGCCAAAATATTTAATTGGTTCACTTCATTATTTTTTTACGAAGAGGTCGACATCTCCGTATTACAAATATTCTTTTAAAATTTTATTTTACCCATTCTTTGATTTTTTAAATGGCCGAAAGCTAGATTTACATTTCCGAGGTGAGGAAAAGTATATGAATATCGAAATTACGTATGCTTTATGAAAAAAATATTGCAAAACTTCTCATGTAAGGAAATTTTTATATTCTTCCCCTTACTTAAAATAAACGACAAAGAAGGAAATCGCTCCGCGGCAATGCAAACTACCACTTTGCTCAGTTGGCACGGTGACTCTCCTGGCCGCGCGTGACTCAAATCTCATTGCCAAGACCCCTCTAGTGAGACCTGTGTCCAGCGTTCATTGGACAAGGAATGGAAAAGGCTCTAGGTATCTCATATTCTTTTAACTTTATGTGGATGGATTTATATTGAATATTTCGCAATTAGATATTTAATTCAGTCTCAGAAATTACACACTTAAATTCGGTTCGTGGCAACAATACAATCCATAGAATCAATAAACTTCTAACACATAAACAAACAGTATTTTGCTGAATTGAAATCTGCATGAGGGTGACTTCTCGATTAGCTCTCAAATTTCCAGACCGAAATTGTTCGCGTAGATCGGTAACCTTCATCTCCAAACCGTGCCTATCTATCACATACGTTTTCTTTATTGACTCTGAATGTTTTTCCGCCACAGTCAACCGATTCAACAGGTCATTGCATGTTTCTGTCAGTTCCTTACATCTGGCTTTTTCAGTTTCGTATTCTTCAAGGAAGTCTTCTTTGTTATACTTTACGGATTGTAACGATTCGTTTGATTGTTTCAACTGCAATGCAATGCTATCCTTTTCAATCAAATCACCCTTCAAGCTTTTGATCCTTTTTCAAAACCTCCGACATGGACTCGCTTAGGAGTTGATGTACTTCCTCATTCTTAGCAATTTCGTCAGCCATCTCTTTCGTCTTTCAAATTTGACAAATATCACATCTTGAAAGGGAAATAATCACCGATGCGTACTTAATATTTTAACGGCTTCCGCAACACATTGGCAATTCCGATTCATGATAAATCAGAGACGACATTTGTGTTTGGCCAGACGTGCCAACAGTGGGATAAAGTTCTTGACCGATTTAATATCACGGTCCACGTGATTCCGTGAAGCAATCCAAACTTTGGCAGGGTCTTTGAAATCATCTTCAAACGAATGTATCTTTTCATCTCCGGCATCTGTAGAAGCGAAAACGTATCCTTGTTACTTTTTTGTCTGTCCTCTTTCTCATCTACGGGCTCCTTGTTGATTCCCTCTTTTGCTGTCAGTCATCCTGAGAAGGATGCTCTTTATTCGTGGACTCCGTCTAACGGATGCTTTTATCGGTCAGTCGAATGAAAGCATTATACGGCCGATTCGTAGGTTTAAAGAAGGGAGGAGATGGAATCTTGACGCATGAACGTGAGGCATTTTTTTCGCGAAAAATGATCCACGTAACATTGTTATTACGCGCAGTTTTTGCATACATTTTATGATCAATGCAGTGCTTACTCGAAAATTACAACCATTTTGCATTTTTCTTGATAAATCATTGCGATACAGCGACGATTCCTCTACTTTACGGCGGCGGCTTTACACATGGAAGTTGACTTTAATGAAAGTATCGATGTCTCGTGTGTATCGTTGCTTGTAGGGCATCTTTCTTACTTTACTCACAAATTACTTAGAAGGTTATGTTATTCTGCTAAGAAACGAATGATGGTCGAGTAAAAAATGAATTTGGCCGCTTCGAACATTGTCTTATTTCTGCATTCAATACATTTGTGCTTCCCTCTATTCGAGTTCCACATACATTCTTTGATTGTATAAATATGTGTGAATTATATTAAATATATATTTGGGTCATAAAGAGTATACATTTTGAGAATAGGTTTATTTCTTACAATTCAAAACTAAAACAGCCATAAAGCCTTTAATTTCAATAATCCCTAGTTCATAACATTTCTAGGTGAGAATAAATATTCACTTATGTAACAGTAAGTTCTCCCCTGGCACACTAATACGTTGTTTATATTTTTAATCCTCGCTCATAGCCATCTAATGAGGATTCAATTGGACTCGATATAATTTTATCGCAGAATTGAAATGCTTATTTCGGGAAAAACAAAAGCCGGTCTAATCTCCGTGCAAGTGAAAACTGAGGTTGATTACTCCCGCTATCGCTTATTACTGCCACAAAAGTCAGTGATTATACTCGAAGAATCACTTGCAAGCGACTTCTAATGGTGGGTTTACACTGGCAAGTTTATTGCACAATTTACTTGCAGCTAGCGACTTTCGACGTAAATTACAGATGTAAATGGTTCTGCAAGACCGCTTGTAGAAGTTCTGAAAGTTTCAGCGAGTCACTTGTAGAATCGTATTGTTGCCTGTGTAAACAGCTATTGCCTATGTACTAACTCGTGGAAAAACTTTCGTCACAGTGAAATCTCCCGCCAGCTCTTGCAGAAGAAGCTTGCTGAAGAAATTGGCCAGTGTAATACCACCTTGGACTAATCATGCTGGTATTAGAAAGGCACTTAAGAATACTATTAATGTTATGAAAGTTTCTAGTGCTACAGAACATCATCCACAGGAAGAAGATAATACTTTAAAGTATAGCACTTAACATAAGGATTCAAATTAGTTATAATGATAAATAATGAAAAATTATATAATAGAAATATGGCGTCATCATACAATTACGATTTACGTTTTAGAGTTATAGAACATTATGAGAAATATAAGAAAGTAGCACTTGCATGTGAGTCATTTAAAATTAGTCGATCTATAATCTATGACTGGATTAGATTAAAGAAACAAACTGGAGATATAAAGGCATAAGAGGGCTACTATCCAGAAGTAATTTACATGTATAAAGCCGTCATTATACAAATGCATTTGGGATATTAACCATTCAACTGATCCATTCAATATGGACAAATGCGCATTTTCGTGGCTTAAACATTCCCTTGTGATATCAAAGCGTAGGCATTGTTTCAAATATTCTCTTCTTTAATCTATGGCACGATATTACTCTCTACAGTGCAAACAATTCCCTCGAAAATGTAGAGCCGTATAGAAAGAAGGTCGATATGGCGATTCCCGACGCTCTTCGACAGTCAGTTGTCATTCATGTATGAGTTTTCCTCTCGCATATTCGTCGCCCTCACGTCATCCGACACGCATCGCGAGTGACGTGTATTCATCGTTTCCGGAGCTCGGAGGCGTCTTCTGCTCAGTTGGGACTTTTTATCGCGACATCCCCGTGACACACTCAAAAGAAAGATTCGCTTGCGAAAATTCCTTGCAGGTTAACGGATTCAATTCGAATTGACAAGTGCGCACGTTCGTCATTTGCCTGCCATGAAAATGTCTCTTGGGCTTGTTATGTGTGTTGTTGAGTCACAGAACGACTGAACCCTTTTGCTACTACGGCGCGCCATTCGGATGTGTACGAATGAATATTTCCACTTGCTGGCTTCGGAGTTCGACTCTTTATCAGCCTTCTATACTATATTATATAAATACTATATTCCTTCTACTGCGGAGATCGAGTATATCTCCTTATCATAGGCAGTGACGTAGCCAGAAGAGGTTGCCCCCCTAAATTTTTGAATGAATTTTTTACGAAGTGGCCCTTAAGGAAAAAGTTGTATTTGTTTTATGTCATAAAGAATTTTGAATTACTTTATTCT
This sequence comes from Pyrrhosoma nymphula, assembly GCA_963573305.1. Lineage (NCBI taxonomy): Eukaryota > Metazoa > Arthropoda > Insecta > Odonata > Coenagrionidae > Pyrrhosoma > Pyrrhosoma nymphula. The sequence goes on from OY754327.1 coordinate 33,238,959, forward strand.
TAAGTTTTAAAAACTTAATAAGTATAATATTTGTAATTTTGTAATTTAATAAACAAAAAAGGTGTTTTGTATTTTTTCAGAAGTTTTATCAGCGAAAATCTTAAAATATCGGCTGTTACAACGCGCCTAAACAAACAAATCTACTCCTGGTTTTCAAAAATGTTCACTCCCCTCCACTCACACTGACATGCACCCACCGAAACGAAATACTGGCTACGACACTGCCATTGGTATTGTATCTATCATAGTAAATTTACTGCAATAGAGCAACGGGTTACAATTATTTAGCAATCAGCGTAAATAAAATGATTCTTTATTGTTTAATAAAAAAAATTGGTAAGGATCTTTTTGTTGAGAATTGACTAATATTATGAAAGATACCGGAAGTCAGTTTACGCGGTAAAAAGGCCAAAGTCGGTTCACTTTGAATGTAAGAGAACATAACCTGAGGAAATAGCAAGAAGTTAGTATATTACGATCTTTCACATTGCCGTGTCTCGACAAAGTTAAACCAATCCTACATTAATGTAAAAAGATGAAGTCTATAAAACTGCGACATTTTCATGCAACTGTTATACGCACGCTCAATTTTTATTCAAGAACCAGACATTGACCAACTTTGAAACTTTTCACATTATTATAAGTCGCAACTCCGCAGATAATAGGCTTCTTTTTGTACACCTTAATCCTCGGGTTCGACTCCACATCATTCACGTCTACTTCCATAAACGTGGGTTTACACCTGAAGGTTTATTGCGCAAGTTACTTGCAGCAAGCAACTTTTTACGTAAATTGCACCTGCAAACGGTTCTGCAAGTCAGATTGCAGAACTTTTATACGTTTCAGCAAGTCACTTAAATAGCCTAATGTAGTCGATGTGAATGGCAAGCAATCTGTCTCCACGGCAGTAGTGGATACATGGAGAGAATGGTTGACATTCGAATGTTGATACAGATATTTGATATATGAGACAATGGCATAAGAGGTAGGGGCAAGCCGAAAAAGTCATTGGTGGAATAATCTTTTCAGAGAAGGAATCTTAAAAGTCTTAAGAATAGGAGAGTGTGTATGAAGCAATGCATTAGTGTAAGAGAAGCGAAAGAGTTATGGAAGGATAGGGCATTATGGAGGAAATAATTAACGGGGAACCAGATTATTAATCCTAACCTCAATAACTAAGCTCTATCACTGTTCTACTCCGAAAGAGAATGGCGTAATGGGTACGTATGTATCACTCGGCGAAATAAGAGATGCGTTAAATTTACAGGAATCGAACTGTTGGTGGCGCCGTTCATCCAATTCTAACACCATATCGCCCTCATCACCTTACCTAACACCGATGTTGAAAAAAATACGGTAGTACTCCAATATCGCTATTATCGTGCCATCGAGAAAAACAGCAGAGAAATATAATTTAAAAAAATGAATGATAGCCGGTGTTTCTTTTATCAGTATTTTTTTTTCAAAAGACGCTCTTCCTCGTGGAAATGGCTTCTCCTTCCACACTTTGCTAAATCGTCAGTTTACGATGGAAATTTAATTCCGCTAAACATATAAAGTCGGGACACTTTCAAGTTTTGAAACGCTGAATCTCATTAAATAACTGAACGGATTCGGATGGAGTAGTAGTATCACAGATCATTAAAAATTTACGATTAGTTCCGTAAAAGGCAACTTTATGTATCACGTCGTCGATTCCAATGGGTGATGTGAGAAATCACGTTTTATACCAACACAAATAGTCACAATGATATTTTTTAACCAAATAATAATATTATACGAAATCCGGCATACCTACTACGGTAGATCAGATAATGAGAGTAATATTAGGGAACTAGACTGCAGAATGGACAGATTTAAAGTAGCCATTTTTCCCGCGAACGATAAGAGACCATAACAGCTGTCAATAGAAATTTTAACTAGGTTGATTGATAGGTAGTGTAGCTCTTAGTAGTAGTAGTACTCCCTAATACTTGTATCCTTACAGCGTACTAAAAGCACGCCGTGCACATTTCTTGAATCTCTGTCCGTTTATGTAGTTGCATAATACATAAATACTAACGGTCTCTCAAACATTTGTGACATATCTATAGTGTAGTGAATGCTTATGAGGCTTTGCCTCATGACAAGCATTATTATTTTTTTTTATTAAAAGGGAGAGAATTGGAACACCAATTCCCTCCCACTCCGTCTTCCCTTGAAAGGGTAGAGCGGAGTTCCTCTTTATTGTTTCAATTACAATAATATTTGGGGTACCTATTATTAAACCCCCAATTTTATACATTTTACTTCTTTGTAACAATTGGTTCATATTTTTCTAGTGTACTTCAAGTTTCAATGTTTTTTTCATTACATTTCATTTTACAAAATGTATTAATATTATTTTTTTTTAATTTGGTTTTCTCCTTTGATTTCTTCATCGGGTGTCTTGCGATTTTCTTTGCTTGCTTAACAATTGTTATTTTCTTCTTAGTATTTCTATCACAAAGTTGTCTCCTTTCTTCTTCCTCCTTCTTAGCATTCTCACCATTCCTTCCACTTCTTTTTTCTTTTCTTCTCTTCTCTCCTCCTTTCTTTTCTTGTCTTCATTTCTTCTACATCCCTTCTCCTTCTCGCGGTCTTGTGAATTTTGAAACTGCTTCGGCTGCTTTTTTATTCCCCAGTCCTTTTCCAACCACTTCCAGTGTGACTGGCCAGTTTCCGAAGATCTTCTTAAGCTCAGTTCTTTTTCCTGCGTATTGTGGACAATCGTACAACCTATGCTGTACATTGTCTGGTCCTAGGTTGCAGTCGCATTCTTCATTTTCTTCTTTTCCTATTTTCTTAAGATAGGTCTTGAGACCTCCATGTCCCGTTAGGATTTCGGTTATGTATCTGTCCATTTTGAGTTTACATTTTAGTCGATTTTCAATGCTGGGGAAGAACTTAAATATTAGTCTTCCTTTTTCTGTTGAATTCCATTCTGCCTGCCAGGTTCTGTTCCTAATTTTATTTATTATCCTCTTGTTTGTATTCCATTTTTCGGTATTTGTTAGCTGAGTTCCATCTATTGAAGCTCTTCCGGTTCTCCTTAGTTGTGACTTGAGGAGTCTAGATATTATTTCTAAATTTATTAGCATTAGCGAATTATGCTAAAGCATTAATAGTCGTAGTAACACTAACTTTAAGGTATAGTGTAATGCATGTTGGTGACTAGTCACCCACCTGCCACACACCCTTGAGGTGGCTTGCAGGGTATTTTGTCGATGTAGATGTAGAAATATTAACACTTTACACGTTTGAATGCCAAAGATTGACTGTTTCAGCTTAAAAAAGTATTATCAGAATATCACAAAATTTATCTAAGGGCTCACCTCACACTACCTCATACTCTTTCTCTACCTCTTCACCTCTCTTACCTAACGTTCTCACCTCCATCACCGCCTTCGACAACCCGTAACCTCTTAATACGTCTGGTAGTACGGACGCTAAGTTAACACACAAAACTTCCATTAATGCCTTCTCCCTAACACTTTTCCCAATTCCCTCCTATTTCATGGCTGCCACACGCTCCTGCGGCATCTCGTTGGGCATTTAGGATTTAGATGTAGACTGTAAAGAATTAATATAATACCTATGGCTTAAAAAGAATGACTTTGACAAAATTCGTCTAAAATAAAGCCCCGCAAGAATCTTGGCTGAGAACTTCTCAGCCAAACTTCTTGCTATCCGAAGCTTGCTCCGGTGAAAAAAATGTCCATGGATCCCCTCAGAGTTATAGCTCCAGTTATTGAGCAGCTTCACATTTCTCGGGCTCTAACTCGCAATTCCACGGCCATATCTCAACATCAACGCCCCATGAAAACGCGTACGTTATCGCCCTTTTCATTACCAATACTGACTCTTTCAATTTCGTGAAAAAAATATCTCGCCTCCATTTACATCCTATCTGTTGGTAATCAGTACTATTTTGAATTTGCTCTTTTTTTTTAAAGATCATATGTGATAGTGATTTGGAAAATGAAAGTTTTGATCAACAAAAATCTTTGATAAGTTTGCGTCTAAGAATAACTTCCCATTACCGCCGAGATAAACCTCTTAAACGTAATGTATTTTTTGCAACAATGAGATATCCATTTGAAATAGCGATGAATTAATGTTCAGAGGAATTTGCCGGTATCAATCGAAAGGACACAAAATAGGCCGGGAAAACTTGGGTATCAGTGGTATAGGGAGGCAACTGACTAATGTAGTGATTTCCAGCAACTGGGATGGGAAGAGCTTTCAGACCGTCGATTAAAATTTAGACCCAATCTATTATGTAAGTTCCAAACCGGTCTATTATTTGACGACGTTGATAATATTTTACGAAATCCGACATACTACGGTAGATCAGATCATGAGAATAAAATTAGGGAACTAGACTGCAGAAAGGACAGATTTAAAATGTCATTTTTCCCACGAACGATAAGGGACCATAACAGCTGCCAATGAGACTTTTATCTAGGTTTGTCGTTAGGTAGTGTAGCTCTTAGTAGTAGTAGTGCTCCGTAGTACTTGAATCATTTTCTGTTACCTAGTACTAACAGCACCCCGTGCATGTTTTCTACATAACTCTTGAGTCTCTGTCCATTTGTGTATTTGCAAAATACATATATATTAACGGTCCCTCTCTACTGTGATAATATCTGTAGTGTAGTACATTCTTGTGAGGCTTCGCTACGTGACAAGCATTAGCGATTTATGCTAATGCATAATTAGTCGTAGTTACAGTAACTTTAGGGTATTGTGTAATGCATGTTAGTGAATACTCACCCCCTGCCACGCACACCTGTGGTGGATTGCAGGGTATTTGGTAGATGTAGATGAAATTGTCGGAGGTGACCAGCAAACATTTGCGCCATTAAGGTTGAGTGGGTTGATTGGGAAAGGTAGGATTATCCTTGGAATGGAGGGAAAACGTGGAGATATCTGTCGTCAAAAAGGTATAAAAATATATAAATCGTGTTTGGCCGTATCCTCGAATTATAACTAATTTAAATAATTCAATAACTAATTCTAGTCGAACTCATGTGCCCCCACTACACCATTCAACCCCTAACTTGGAATTTTTAGCTTGCCTATAGGTAGTCGGAGATAGCAGATAAGACGCAAATTTTGGTCTTAACCTTTCCATCTTTAAAAATTGATGAAGAACGTGCCCTCAATTTACACACACAGATAAAGTTGATTAACTTGAATTGAATAGAAAGGAACAGAGCAAAGTTAAATCAATAAACATTTGATGAAATGTGTCCAGTAAAACTAAATAAATATATTGCATTTACGTACTGGTAATGTAAAATCAGTGCAATCGGTAAATTTGAGGAGATACATGTATTTAACACTAGAATGCCGGACACATTGGACCCCCCGAGAATGCCGGTAGGGTGTCATTTTGACACCCATTCTGTTTATGTGTTATCAGCGGTGTTTTTGTGTGGATTAAACTATGTTTTATGTTTGATAGTGTTTATGTTACATATTCAGTGTATTTTTGTTTTTTTGTCGTTTTTTTTTAACAAAAATAATTTTTTTTAAGTGGCTCGATTTTAGCAAAGTACCTATTACCTGCAAGAATTTTCTTTCGACAGCATTTTTTTTTTCGAAGAATGTGCTAAAACGTTGGTTAATAATCATTAAATAATTTTTACATTCATTTATTATTTACGGAAAATAATTTATAATGTTTATGTAAAATACAAGTTTGCGTAAAGTAACAGACAAATAAATCTAATTTATATAAGACAAACAAACAAAAGTCCTTTATCATACAGGGTTTCAAAAAACATCGTCTAAACTGCTTCACATTTCTGACATTTTTGCTTTGATTTCGCCGTACACGAAAGCCACATGCTGATTTTTTTACACAGCTTACAAAATCCAATAGTTCTGTTTTATTGCATTTTATCTTTACTTGACAGTTCCTAGTCAGTTCTGTCTCTCGCACTCCATCAAACTCGTCAGAAGGTTGACAAACATTTCTTGATGCAATGTAAGGACTTGCTAGCTATCCTTTCGAGATATCTTCTGTAGAGTTAATTCCTTATACAATATCCAGGCATTTATACTAACGAAGTCGAGAGTATTATGGATAGAATGAACTGGCCATCGCCAGATTTCTGTTCTAATAGAATGTTTCCGCCTCACCTAGATCTCTGATATCCGCTCCATACTTGATCTCATCGTAACATTTAACAGTTTCTGGCGTTTTCTTAGAGTTGTCACCAATCTCAACGTCAGGGTGACGAGAGCACACTTTCTCGGTGCAACAACACACTTTCTCGGTTTGCCCTGATAAACGGTTAGTGATATGTCACCCTTTTTTGTAAAATTTAGTTGAGTACAACTCTTCCCGAAAAGCTTTTATTTCTGCAGGGATTTTTCTCTTACCATATTTACAGTTCCCACTAGCCTTGTGCCTCTTTTTCCAGCTCTTTGGTGAGCACAAGTGATGTGAGGTAATTGTCAGTTGTGACATTTCATCCCGTGCTCAAGTAAGGGTATTTTCATAAGTATCACTTCAATATGATCAGGAACGCGATCGCCAGCTTGACGAAAGTCGTCCTTGCCAAGGTTGGCAAATCCGTTTATCAAATCTGTCCTTGTCTACTGCAAGCCAGTATTTTTTCCCACATATATCATACTTTGATGCCATGTATTGCGTAAAGGGGCACCTAGCTTTGCTTGGAAATAGCTGTTCATCAATAGCATTGAACGGTTCAGGCTTATAGCATGCAATACAGTTATCAATACATTTCTTCCATACATCCGAAAACAGCGCAAATTTGTCCGTTTACAATCGTTCAGAGCGACTTGTCTTTTCGTCAAAGCGAAGATAGCGTAAAATTTCACAAAAGCGGTCCCATGTCAAAGTTTTTTTCACAAACGGTATTACCCAATCATCTGACCACATACCGTGCACGTTGACTCACAAACCCCACGATAGAGCCCACGACCACGAATAGATTTTTTCTGTTCGTCAACCTATGCAGATCCAGGTTCGTCTACAACCACAATGAAGAACAGATTGCTGATAATTATAATAGCGGTAAGAATAACTCGAACATGTGTACTTGCGAATCGTAAAATGAATGAGTACATGTGTATGTCTTCTGTAACAAAATTGCAATGCAAAAATATAATTGAAATTTACCGTGCTCACTGTTTCCATCGCTTTCGGACGATGTTGTGTCCTCCGGTGCAACGAAACCGTCGCCCGACTCAACATCATGATCAGACACTTTCTCAGACACGTCTTCAGAAATATCATTTAGTACTGCCGTAATTTGCTCCGTCCTAAGACCTCTACGTAGCGCCGTTACCAAGACAAAAACGCAAACTATCTCAAAGCAACCGCCTCGACGCAAGGCGAAGTCATGACCGGTCGCGACACGCTAGCGAGCCAGACAGTTAGCAATTGTCATCTGCATTGTCATGCCAGCGCATTGTTAGCAGCAACAGTGCTGCTTTATGGAAAATAAATACATCCCTGTGTCGCCGCGGACAAATGGGCTGGTTTGAAGACAAGTCATTTGCAAAAAAAAGTAGTGGAAAATAAGACACCTCACGCGCGACTATATTTTCGAAAAATAAATAATGAGTATTTTTATCGAAAATGTGTAGAATTTAACAAATGCAAACGTGATTTACTGTTCCAAAATATCCGTTTGACCCGTAGTTATCAAATTGAATCCAAAAAAGCACCTATAACTAAAGAAGAAATGCCAACATTTACAAGGTGTCAAAATGACACCCTCCGGCATGTACAGTAAATTTGAATTTTTAAGATGAAAAATAGGTGGGGGGCTATCTCTCACACAGTGGTATTGTTAAGCCCTTAAAATGAATAAAAGTCACGAAAGATAATTTCTACAACAGAGTTTCATGGGCAGCTCTGCAAACAAATGTATATGTAGGGTGTCAAAATGACACCCTCCGGCATTCTAGTGTTAAGGCTTCAGAGTTTAATTTAGTCCTGGATAAAATATATTCATCAAAATTGTTATGATGAAGGAGTGAATGATGTTAGAGGGTGGGGTAAACCGAGAAAGTCATGGTGAAGGTGAATGTGGTGGAAGAGACTCTTGAGAGGAGAAAGACTTGGAAATCCTAAGGAGGTTCCGCCGCGACTGTGTGAGTCAAAACAAATACTAAATTCCACATTTTTGATATTTTGTCAAAAAAATCCTGCTTTCGCTGATGAAATGCGTTACCTACAGAAAACCAAAAGTAAAGTAGAAAAAATGCAGATTATTCCACGAAAGTATTTTAAATTAGCACTTTTTTCCAGCCATTGGAGCCGACTGCAGCGCCATTTCCTACGAATTACCGCATTTTGACTTCAATTATAGAATTAATTCTTCATTAACTAAAAAAATAAGGTGGTAAGATGCCCATATTTTATTTTTATTCAATTTCTCTGGATTATTTTCTTCTTATAAATAGTTTTCCGAAAAAAATGGCATTTTTATTTTATGGTAAAATACTATTTTTCCCCGTGTTTCTCTCATTCCCCCATTGAACACCATGTAATTTCAAGTTCAATTATAGAATAAAATAGCGTGGAAAGGTGTTATTTTGTTGTTCATATCAGATAAAGGACAAGTTTTTTTTACAAGTAGACAGAATATAAATAAAATGACATTTAAATCATTTTACGGTGGAACCACCTTAAGAATAAGAGAGAACGTGAATGAAGTCATGCCTCAATATAACTGAGTCATTAGAGGTATGCTGGGACTAGGCAGTTCGGAAGAAGTCATTAAAGCAGAGTCATTTTTTCAGAACTACCACGGTGAATTAAACTTATTTGACTGTGCCTACCCCGAAAGGAAATGACTTGATGGGTATTCATTCTATATGTAACTTAATTTTCAAGATATATATATTTTTTAAATGCCACATGATACACAGGCGACTTCCCACTTAAAAATGCAGGGTGCTGATTGAGCTCCTATTATTCACACAGTTCATCATAACATTTTGCAACGATTTTTCTCCTCTGAAAGCTGCATTTCTCTTATCTTTAAAACTCCTCCACGCCCACTCTTCCATTTTATCAACCGAGGCGAGGCAGTCTTAACAGTCGGAGTAGTCATAATGTAAATAGAGAGACCGCGTTATACTTCCTCTGGGCGTCCTTTTACGGCCTGAGTGTTCTGAGTGTGACAAGTCTGCGCACGCAAAGGCCGGAAGTTGAGACGAAGATTAAAACAAGGAAGATACACAAGGCGCTAATGAATTCTCCCCTCGCGGAAATTTTGGGTCCCTCGAAGATACCGTCCAGACAATAAACTCGAAGAATTTCTAAGGAACTCAAGTGGTTGCAGAGACCTTATGAAGTTTGTGAGCATGAAGTTATGGAAATGTCGCCAGATAATGAAGCTTAACGATACGAAACATTCCTCCAAAATCCTCAAGTATTGGAGTGAGCGTAGACGATCCGCAAATAGACCGACTGAATATTAAAAAGGTCATAGAAATGGAGAATTAACACCATCAGAATCAAATAAATATGATAAGTTCCCTTCTCAACCCACAGCGATATCAAACTTAAAACAAATTGAAATGTAACTGTCGTATTTGCCATTCAACGATTGACAGTGAAAAAGCATTAAATCACTAAAAAAATCATTAAAACATCATTTATTCTACTCACTCTCAGTTTGAATTTTAGCCACAATCCCAGGGGGAGCAAAGAAGTCATTAATGTATGTACATTGTACATCATTTATTTAATCCCGTTAACTTTTCCAATCACGACAAAGCGTGAGGTTCGTTCAGTTGGCCAGTCACAAGCGATTGTTGCTTGTATTGCTGGGGACAAAGAGAAGTTCAGTGGCGCTCGCGTTATCGTTATTCTTCAATTGCGTTCATTCATTCATTACAGTAATCTACCGGTTAGAGATAGGTTATGATGAAAGTCAGAGAATATCCAACGAATTGGCCTTCCCATACAACGCCACACTCCATCACATCACACACGTGCCGTGCCCTTTCTACCTCTAGTATTTCTTTCTTCATCTCAGCATAAGTCCTACCTTTCTTCATCCCGTCCATAAAACCGATTCTCTTCCTTCCCCTTCCCCGCTTACCCAACATCCTACCCTCTATCACGGCCTTCAGCAAACCATCGTCCATCATTACCCCTTCCAGCCACCTACCCTGTCTTCCCCTAATCTCATCTATAAGTTTCCTCTCCTCGCCCACCATGTCAAGCACTTCCTCATTTGTCTTCCTTTCCGTCCAATGCACCTTCCCCATCCTCCTCCACACCCACATCTCGAAAGCCTTCAGCCTATTTTCATCTTCCTTTCTCAAGGTCGACGTTTCTGCCCCATACAACGCCACACTCCATATCAAGTTCTTCACCAGCCTCTTTTTTACATCCTTACTTAAAGTCCCCGTCATCAGCTCCCTTCTATTATTGAACGCTTCCTTCGCTAGCGCTATTCTCCTCCTAATGTCTTTGCTACTATGCCCTGTTTCTTCTAGCATACTACCCAAGTAATTAAATTGTTCTACTTTTAATGAGAGCGAAAATATAATTTTCACTCTTCAACTTTTGTCAGGTCCTATAAGTCACTAGTGTATATTGAGTGCGTTCTTAGGTCAGTAATTGTGAGAATTGTCCTTCTTGAGCGGTTTGCGCTTGTGATAGTGACAGCGATAACGCGACAGAAGGAATCGTGATCTCGCCCCAGAACGCTTATGTTGCAGTAATAGTAAAATAGCAATTTAATCCAAACTCATGTTTTCATTAGGCTGATGTGTCACAAAATGTGTCCTTTAAGTTTGTATCTCCTTCGCAGAGTTTTTATTATATGTACTTATTTCCTCCCTAGCTCTCCGTAGGAGTTCTTCGTTAGTGGTTCTCACCTTCAATTTGATCTTCATCATTCTTCAGCGTGCATAAACATCCTGGCCATAATAGGAATTCTTTCTATTAGCATCCTCATCATTGTGCATTATCGTCCCTCTCCGAAACCCTAACAGGTCGTCACCCCGTTAGCCTCGCTGTTCAGCCTTCTGTTTATAATTCTAAGAACTACTTTGGCCCAGGGCCGTAGCTAGGGGCTGGCCGGGGGGGCGGCTGCCAGGGGCGCAAGCCTCTGGGGGGTGCACTTTGCAGACCCACAACCTGCGGGCCGCTGAGACACAGGCACACAACATTAAAACATGATGCTAACTCGTATTTAAAAAACGCACCTGATTACGATAGGCACCCCCACAATTTAGGAACTGCGCCCCTAACTTAACACCCAAATATTGTACCGAACCCTAAATGAAAGAAAAAAAAACTACACACCAACTAATATTTTGTCACACTCATATGTACATTAACATTGGCCGTTTTTCCTCTCTCCGTCACACGCCAATCAAAGCGGCCGGGCGGCGCGGCGTGCCGGTGCAAAACCGACCGTGTCGGCTGGCCATACTTCGTGAGAACGACCAGCGAGTGTAGCAAAACACTGTGTGGGGGAGTCCCCACAGTTTTCGTTCTGATTTTTAGATACCTAGTGTTACAGTCAGTATAACGGGGGGCGCAAAATTATATATTGGGGGGCGCAAAATTCAAATCTTGCCAGGGGCGCTGGTGACCCTAGCTGGTGACCCTACCCTGGTAACTCTGCTTTGGCCACTTGGGATATTAGGTTTATTGTCCGATTATCTTCGCACGATTTTGCCTAGTTCTTCATAGGTATAGGAATTAATATTGTCTTCACGACGTCCTCCGGTACTTAATCCTTAAAAATCCTACGAATTAGTGCAATAAGTTCTCCTCTTTCGTTCTTCCCATACTCTTTAGAAATTCTACAGGTATGTTTTCTATTCCAACCACCTTATTCCTTTTCATGTCTCCTCATGTTCTTTCAATAGCATTATCAAGGATACCCGGTCCGATGCCATCACTGCCCATGCCGTCTTTCCTTAATATATCTAACGTACTGGGCCTTATTTACTTACCATAAAGCTCTTCAACATGCTCCTTTTAGATTCTACGATACACTGTCCTGACTTTTCTGTTATCGTTGCCGTTCCTCTTCCCTTACTACCGCATGTCAATTCCTTTACTTTCCTATATAATGATCTTCCCTCTTTTGGAAATTTCTTCAAGGAGTATATCTGTTCTCTACACAATACCTTCCTTGCTTCTCTTATTTATCTTCTTAGCCTGTTGTTAAGTTCCCGGTGCATTATCTTGCCTAGCTCTTGAGTTTTCGCTCTTCCATTTCCTTTTTTCCTGCATCTCCATAATCATTTACTTCGTGTTCCACGGTTTTCTAATTACAGTTGCACTTTCTACGCCTACAGTTGCTTTCGTCGCTTCCAAAATTCATTTTTTTTAAACCTCTCAATTCATTTTCCACTGATCTCATTCCCTGTTCCGCACCCAGGATGTTATCATCCTGCTCTTAATACTTCTTCTTCTTCGCCCCAGTTAATGCTTCTATATTCCACTTTCGCTCCCTCTTACACTTACTTATCTTTTGGAGTTTAACCAAGCATTTCATAACTAATAAGTTGCGATATGAATCTGCATCAGCCCCTGGATAGGTATGTGAGTTTATAACACTATTCCTGAATCTGGGTCTAATAAATATACTATTCATTTAGATCATATCGGTGTCTCCCGGCTTCTTTCAAGTGTACATACTTCGAGGATGATGCATTAACCATGTGTTTGTAATCACTAGTTTATTCTCCGGCAAAAACTCCACAGCTTTCCCGCCGCGGTCATTTTTCCTTCCTAGCCCATAATCTCCCACCTCCCGGCCATCTCTGCCCTCACCCACCACCGCTTTCCAATACCTTATTCCTACCAAGTGCTTACTTACAGGTAGCATACCAATTATGTCCTCCAGCTGGTCGTATACACCATGCACCTCTTCCTCTCCATAATAATAGGTAGGCATAGACATCTGTATTATGACTAAATTCGTTGGATCTGCTCTCAGATCAACGAGTACTATCCTATCACTCACCTGGTCTGCAATGACTATTTTTATACCAAGTTTCCTTTTCATTACGAATAGCTTCACCACACTGGCTTTAATTCCCTCCGCTATATATCACTTTATAGCCATCGCTCAAGTATTCTCCCCTATCTTTCCATCTTACTTCGCCCAGACCCATGATGTCTACTTTCTACATTTCTTGCTTGATATTCTCCAAGCCTATTCACGCCTAAATATTTTCCGATATGAAGTTCTTTTTGAAGATATTTCTTCTTTTCTCGCTCATCATAATTACATTTTAAAGTGACTTACGAATGACCTAAGGCATGGCAACGATATAGAATATTTACTGTTGGCTCCGATGATGGAGTGGGTTGTGCTATTGTTTACCATCGCTCATCTGTTTGTTGTTGGCATCCTCTGCTCTCGTGGATCAGCTAGTTTTTCTTCGACGTGTTGTTGCTAATTTGTTGTTTCCTTGTTGATATAATATGTTTTATGAAAAATATCAGAGACTCTCGCAGTTAATGAATATTATTTGATTGTTATTGATATACTGTCTCCCTCTGAGAAGAAAGAAGATAAATAAAGGAAATACCAAAAAAAGAGCGATAGATCAATCATATGAAACTCCCACCCTCAATAGGTAGAGTAGAATTTTCTCTTGTGCTTAATAACACAACATCATTACTAACACTTCACACCGCTTGATATGTCTGGAATTATTTTATTTTGTTCTCTGCATGAAGTAGCATCTCGTAGAATTCATAAATTAACAATATTAGTAATATTAACCTCTAGATGTGTCTATAGCATTATTCTGCATGTTTGCGTGTTCATTTACGTATCACTCTCCCAGTTTCTGGTTGGACTACGCACTGTTCTCCTGACTGCTTTTTGGCCTGCGCCTAGCGCCAGGGGGAGCGTGCGAGGTTCTAATTTGTGCTGGGACGAGTGCTGCGTGCCTGGTGTGGAATCACCCCGTGCCACACACCCTAGTGGTGGCTTGCACGGTACTTCGTAGATGTAGATGACAAAAGATGAGTGCAACTTTGCCATGTTTCTCCGTCGTATCTTATCGTATTATTCATTCGTCGTTGCATTTCGTTTGTTTTTCGTTGATAATAATTTTAATTGTGGATAGGTTTTTAGGAATCCATCATAAATTTAAAAAAGTTTCAGTACCTACATCTTCAGTTTGTTTTTCTTAGAATTGAGCGGAAAATATTCGTTTAAAGTAAAACTATGCATGCCTCTCCTTCTCTTTTCCCTCATGGCCTATGTGGAATCACTCCTGTTACCAATGCCGGAATTTCTGTCAAGGGGCACAAAATATTACTGTTGACGTGTCTAAGATAAATTGGGAGCTCTAAATTTATTTTTTTTGCAGATTTATAGCTACCGATATTGAATTTAAAACTTTAAGCCAGAATTCTAATACCACCTTCAACAGAAAATGAGGCTTAAAGCATAGCCTGCGAGTTGTCCTGAACACTTGAGTAACACTGAAACACGGCCAAAAAAATGAAAATATATGTACACAAGTCTTCTACAAGTACATGTTGCACAATAACCAGAACCCATACAATTATGAATTGCAGGAGGTGGGGAGGAAACACCAAAATACAATTAAGGAGTTTGAGTGAGTTCCCTTAGGATCAATTTTCTGTATCTCTGCTCTAAACTTAGTACACACCAGCATCATATGAATGTGCTGTTTTACTACAACCAGCATAATATATATAAACAATATGCTTTGGCACACCCTTCCTAATCCTAGCATTTTCACAATCATAAAAACAAGCATCATATTCAGGAGTTGGATCTTAATCCATAGTATAACCACAATTAATACGTGAAAAAATTGACCACTCATTACTTTGTAAGACCTAAGCAAAAGTCATTTCTTCAGGACTTCCTAGAAGTCCTAGACTTATTTCCATTAACATATTCCCAAAACGAATTAGCGTCACCCTCCTTAACAATTTTATCTAATACATACTTAATTTTTTCCATTTTAAAAAGGTCATATACGACCATAATATTTTTTAATTCCATGCGTTTTCCATAAAGTTACCAACCCTTTATGTATTCCAGTATAATTGGTAAACGGTTCTTTCCAATCTTCAACCGATACCTCATTCTCCCAATTTGCCACCATAATAAACAAAAACTTTTTATATTTTTATTTAGTAGTCCAACGAAAAGTGCAAGAAATGCGCTTGCAATGATATTCTTATGGCGAGGTTCCCAAAAGTTAGACAATTATGTGGAACCAGATGCCGCATTTTAAGGGCGACTTTATTTTTATTATCCCTTTTCATGCACTTGGGAAAGCATTAGCACTGTTTTAGCGAAGCATTTAAGGTGGCTGGAACTGTAATCGTGGGTCATTGAGTTCACATTTTAATAATTTTTCAGGTGAGTCGAAAAAATTCTAGGACCACATACTATTTGAGTACATTTGTTTATGCAGTAGAACTCACCGTGCATGCAGTAATGGAAATAATATGAGAATTGCATTTGAAATTTGTTCCTTTAATTGAAGCTTGTTATAATCGACGAAATCATATTTAAATATCTTGTTTTCGCATCTTTGACTCGGCGTGACTTAAAGTAAAATGAATTAAAAATTAAAACGTAAGTGCTGCTTTTTTGGAGTAAAAACTCAGGGAAATGGACTCATACCACTCGTGCACAAAACAATAAAAGTAGAGATCCAATTTTAATAAAAAATAACTTTGTACTTCTCCACACTTGATTTAAAAACTGCGACGGGTTTCACCTCAATAAAGCTTCAGGCCAGAAGAAACACTTCCACAAAGTCAAGCCTGAAATAATCAAATTTAATCTGCGCACCCAACTAAAATATGGTAAAAAAGTGACTTACACCAAGTTTAAATATCAGGCTTTACTTCGTGGAACTGCGTCACACGAAATAACTTCTCACCTTGCACATTCCACTCTTTTTATTGTTACTGACCATGGTTTTGACTTATAAAATTCACGGTGGTCATTAAGGTCTTGATAATAACATAATTTGTCGAAACCATGGTCGGTAGCAATAAAAAAGTGTGGAACGTATGAAGCAAGAAATTATTTCATATGACTTAAGGTAGAACCTCTACTACAAGGACCTTCGGTAACATACCCTGATATTTTCATATATTGCAGAGAAATTATGCCTTAGTCGATCTGTGAAAAAGTAATTGGAGGTAATCGGCCATTTAGCGCTGATAACAGGATTTGAAAATCGTCATTTTCAGCCTCAAATTACATTGCTCTTATGGCGGAATGGTGTCGTCCCTCACTTCAGCATTTTATTTCTCGAGATTTTCCTCGACAAGGCTACCTCCAAAACGACCATATGGTGATTAAATAATCAACGGATACAATGAATTTTTTCAGGTTACCTTATCGGCGATTTAATGCAGATATTTATGGTTGAAAAGCGATGAAGAGTCTTACTTTCGTTCCGTAGCCTCCATATTGAAACAGACTTGGCAACTATGTTCGAGGAGTAAACAAAAACATTAGAGTGAAACTATGCAAACAAACAAAAGTGCCGGACCGGAGTGAAACTATGATATGTTGATAGCTATACAGTGTTGTCGAGTTCATCGTCAGCAATTATATATAATACATTTATTTTAATTACGTTTACATTAAAAGAGCAAAAGCACTCACTAGTTATGTTGTTTTAATTCATCCCTAATTTTTTAATTATGCAGCTTTACTGCAGTTCCAGAGAAAGTTTCTAAATTCCTCTAAGACGTCAATATAAAAGCCATTCTTCAAAGGACAGGATTACTTCATTTTGAAGAAAACTCATCCACTGTACAGCCATGTTGATTGATTGAAAATTATTTTCAATTATTATTTATAACATTTTGAGCCATTTTATCTTGTTGCTGTCGAGTTTATCAATGTAATGAAAGCAGTACTTCGAAGCGCAGGTTCTACCTTAACACCAAATTGGCTCTTAAAGGCACAATATGTGTTTATTGGTATGACCGGGGAAGCGCGATTGTTGAAAGAAAGGGATTTTGATATCGCCGACGGTTTAAAAAATATTGGGTGAGGGTAATTTCATAACATGCGGATAAAGTTTGGAGTCTTTGATTGATGGAGACGGGAAGGAATTGGAGAGGTAATCGGCGATGGCGTATCGCGATATCCGCGGGCGAAAATATCGCATTCCTCCTCGCGCGAGAGAAGTTTCGCCCGCTCAATATTTCACATCTCCCGCTCAACTCGACTCGGGAGGAGGGGAAACTGAAGAAGCCAGCACACGACTCCAAAAGCGCAGTGGAAAATCACGACTGGCTCAACCGTTTGATTTTTATCCCTTCGGCAGAATAAAAAAAAGACGCCGGCGGTTGGCAACACCGGTGCTCTCGGGAACCGGGCGTGGGTGGGGGAGACTGTGTTGGGATTTCGTAGAGGGAGAGGTCAGTGAAGGCAAAAGAGGAATGGGAGGGGGTGTTTGAAATGAAGGCCTAGGGCACGAAGGGGAAAGGGGGAGGTAGGTTGGCAGATTGGGACGAGTAGGGGAAGGGTGGGGACATAAGTGTTGGGGAAGGGTGAGGAATAGGTGTCGGGAGTAGAGGGGGGATGTTGGAATGAGGAGATATCCACACGGTCGCGAGGCGCTACTACGCATGCGCCAACGAATCTAACCAAACCCCTTACCCCGCCCCTCCCTCCTTCCGCTCATGCACTTTCCCCTCTTTCTCCCTCCCCCCCCCTCCAACATCCGGATCGGTACTCCAACCACGCGGAAGGCGCTTCGACGATTCATGACGCAATAATCGCCTTTTTACCCCCTTCCCCTTTCTTTCTTTCACCTCTTGCGTCCTTTTACCATCTTCAATCCTTTATTTCCCACTACTCCTTTATATTGCTCTTTCGTACGGGGCGAATGTGTTTATCGTTAGCGGCTGCTGCAGCTGGGGTTAAAAGGGATAAGTAGTGTGAGTAAAGGGAAGGGTAAAAAAGGTGATTTTTGCCTCTCGTCAGGGGGCGTGTGTGTATGTGGTGTTTTTTTTGGAGGGGGGAGGGGAAGGAGGAGAATTGGAGGAGTTGGGCGGAGGAGGTCGCGGAGGGGAGGTAAGGGAGGGGAGAGTTTGGGGATTTCCACTTCTCCTCCTCTGAATGTGAGAGCAATCGTCCACCGCTTCTTTCCGCGTAAGGAAGACCGCTTCACCGGCGTAGCTCTGAGGCACGCCGTAGCGGACGACACAGCCGCCGACCGGCGGGAAAAAAGATTCGTCCTGGGAACGGAAAAGGATAGGATAGCTGAAAGTGAGGAGCCCAACCGTTTCTGGAAGGAAGTAAGTACATTTGCATCTCGCGACCATTGGTTGAAAACAGTCTCGGTGAAATGTTTCCTATTGTTGTCCTGACCAATTCAAGTTCGGTGAGGGCTGTTGATATTGTTGTTTTAGCGGAGCGTCCTGTCGATTCTGGAAGGAAGAATTGCACATAAGGCAGGCTTTAACGTTCACTTCAATTGGATATAGCTTTTTCGTTATAATAAGAACTATGACGATGCAATTTTCCACATAAAAATGTTTTTAATCGACCCGGGTTTCGAATGTGGTAAATTGCATCATCATAGTTCTTATTATGTTCAGATTCCACAACATCTCGCCTGATTCCTCCCTTTTCGTTAAGTTAATGCTAACTAAGAGTTCGGATTTTGGTTGTTACTACGGATAGCCGGTTAATTGACGTGTGAGCGTTATCGATGGGAGAGAACGAAATTATTTGGTTTTCGTCCCGAGAATTTTTTCAACCAGTGATTATGAAGCCATTCTCTATTGACACACCAGGCTATGTTGAATATAGTGTCTGTCAATTGTTTCGTATTGTTGTTTGGAACCTGTTCTGTTTTGGCGAGGGATGTTGACATTGTTATCGTTACGGATCGCTGGTGTTTCAACTTCTCGGCGTCTCATTTGCTAGTAGTAGTATTTTTGTTTAACGTGCTTCGACGGCTAAGGTCATTTCGCACTTACTGTCTGCCACGTGCAGACAGGGGCAACAGTACTCGGACGAATTGGAGGATCACCCCTCCAAACTCAAGCCGAGCCCAACGATGCTTAACTTCGGTAACTGATCGAGAACCGGTGTTTCCATCGTGGCAGGCCGTTGCCCGTCTCATTTGCTGTGCGTGATAAAGTTAATGTTGTCGTGCATGATAATGCTATTGTTTTTGTGCTCGATGATGTTCCCATTGTTGTCCATTGTGAGGTTCTTACTTCTGTCGCGTTTGCACCCACGCCTTTCCTTAGATTCACGGCCGGCGAAAGTGCAAGGTTGCGTGTGACATTCATGGTGCTTCAACATTATCGATGAACGAACCACTTACCTAAGATACCGGCACGTCTGGCCCAATTTTGCTTCCCGGAAGCCGTGAGTGAAAAAAATGTATACCAAGTCCTGGTAAACATCGCGCTTCATTGATACGCGTATGTGAAATCGAAATTTTCGCTCGAGAGTTAACTCTCGTGTCTGGAGGTGCATTGGTGAAGTCGTTCGTTTAACATTTTAATTTCCTGTTTCCTCGCTGTATTTTGTGGTGAGGTTGAAGAACGAAACGAAACTGTTTGCCAACGAGCCGGTTGTTTATATTTCTTCTTTTTCTGTGATCTTGTTTACGTGTTCTATGGACCAAATTGTCGGTCGAAGATCCAAGCTGTCATTGAATGAATTATTTTTTCGTGTGTCGAGTTTGTATTACCGTGGATTTGCAGTGTAAGGTTATTAAATCAAACCAAAGCTCCCGCCTCGACGTCTCGTGTGGAAGACAGCATGCGAAGCAATGCCCTAGTAAAGCATGACTTTACGAAAAATTGGTTGCCAAGGATTTCTTTTCCAAAGAAATGCGAAGTAATTGCTAAATATGCAGGAAAATATTATTTGGAAAGTAATTCGGCGTCATGACTTTACCAGTCAATCCTTCCGAATTCTCGGGTGCAGTTTTCTAACTAACTCTCCGATCTCCCTTTACCAATTTTCTCTCACTTGAATTTCAGCGTGGTAATCTTGTGAGATTGTTATTGACATTTGTTTGGTCCATTTAGGTCCCAGATCAGTAATATCTGGTTAGCATTGACCGTTGTTATTGCATTGTTAAGATATATGAATTGTAATTGTTAGGTTTCTGCTTGCGTCTGGTTAACGTAGCATTATAATGTCTGGTCAACTTTAACCGAAAGATTACGGCTCTTCGTTAACTTGGTGTTGAATGTGAGTTCGGGCTTTGTATGCTACATCAGACAGTCGGTTAGTTGATGTGAGAGTTATCGATGGGATAACGTACAAACTACGGTTTTCATCCCGAGAAAATTTTTAACCTTTGAGTATAAAACTGGGCCGAACAGGAAAAGCATTGACATTTAAATCATATACTGGACCTTACTGGGATACTTACCTTAATATTATAAAACTGATTGCGAGTCTTATCGGTATTGTGTACATACAATAGTGCTACTATTACTCTTCTGAGTTCTCATTGCTGCCGTGCTAGTGTGGTCCCTAAGGGCAATGAATTTTTTTAAAATAATGCCGCCTACAGAGACCTGTAATCAGCGGGAAGATGGTCTTGGTATTTTCCTCATGTGCCTCTGGCAAATGCAATTTGGCCACCCACCTTGTTCAGCTCAAAGTTTTTGCAATCTCTCGTGTAGCTCAAAATAACGGTTCGGTAATTACTGGCGCGTAGGCTTGTTGGTGGAGTGTGCTCGTCGATGACATACGCGTAAGACCATTTCCATGCCTCGCGGGCATCGCGTGAGGGTTTTATTTATTTTTTTATAACTCTTAAGGTTTCAGTTCTGAGTGCATCAAGTGTGCAAGGGTTTTCCTCTTATGACCTCAGGACAGTGACTGGAGATTATTTAAGAAGGTTCTCGTCTCTCATCATATTGGCGGATTCATAGGAAATGTGCAGTCGTTGTTCCAGGAAGATGACGTAATTTTTGGCGGTTTCATGTCATTTCCTCCACGCTGACAATAGCGTCCTTTTTTGACATATGGCATGCTAAAATGTCCTCATTTGGCATTTGCAAGTTACTCCTTCACTCTATTTTGTCATTTCCTATTTATAAATAAAAATTTTAACTGCTGTTGTTAATCACTAACCTTGAACAGTTAACCTCACTATGTTAATGGAAAAAGGCACATATTCATGAATTTCATGTGTCAGCTAGAGGCTCAGTATTGGCTTATATCCTAACATGGTTGTAGAAAGTGCGTAGGTATGTCATTCAATAAGCCATCTGATTGATAAAAAAAATAATATAAAAATAAAATAATTTTTTTTTCAAGATATGATCATGATGGTTCAATACAATCGGGATGTCGGTCAAACATGTTGTCTCCGAATGCTTTACGGCTTCTCTTTAAGGTGGTTGGAGCGGTAATCGTGAGTCGTTGAAGGCACATTCTAATAACTTTTCAAGCAAATCGATAAAAATATTCTTGGACCACTTTTCACTTAAGTACACCAGTTTATACGTTGGAAATTGCCAACCATGCAGTAATGTATATGATGCAAGAGTTGTATTTCAAAATTTCGCCTTAATTAAAGCATTGTTTTGGCTTGGATTTGCGGCGCGAAATTCGAAATTTACGAGAAAATCATATCTAAACTAGCTTTTCTTACTCGGCATGATACCTTGATATTTGTTAGCAGCTATCATAATAATATGAAAAGTATTATTTCGCATTTAGGAGAAAATCTGTACATAAGCAATCGAATTATTTCAAAATATATGCCGTGTGCCATAAGAGTACTAGTTAAAATATCATTGAATTGCCAGGAAACCAAATCGGTAGCATGCAGTTTTTTTCACTTTTATCGATAGATATTACTAATAAGGACACGTATGCAAAGTTTCACGCAAATCTGTATACATACAAAAATCGCTCCAGCCACCTTAAACATTGAAAGTTTTTATGGTTTATCCCTAAAGTAGAATTTCCGACACATTTCTTTGATACCACTCCAGTATTTTGAAATCGGCTATGTACCGTTAGTCATCAAGTTGCTATGCTATTGTTTATAGATTTTGTGTTCCGAAATGGATCTGATTCGCTTGACTGTAGAAATCCTCGACGTAGAAAGATCAATTAATTTTTTTCAAGATCAAGAGTTTTGAAGCGAAAAGGGCCATGATATGGTATAATGCTTGTTGTAATATCCACGCAGGATATGAAAAAGTAGAGAACTTAGGTCCAAAATTGGAATCAGAGTAGGGTCGTACCGTTTTCCTTATAGTTAATTTTTATTTAAAAAAATTAATCTGTTTAAAAAAAACTTGAAGTAAATACAGCATAATTATGACGGAAAAAATTTGCATATATGTCTGAACTTCTCAGTAATCATCTTTTTTTACACGCATATTTGAAGCATTAACTTGTTTATTTCACGCCGTGCGAAGAAAACTTTTTCCTACCGAATGTTTTCTTTAGTGGTATCTCGCTCATTACTCATTAGCTATTACATTATTTTAACTCACATTAGGGCTCCTGAAGGAGAAGTTGGTGGTGTGAACCTCTGTCAGCCTTAATACTGATTTCAAGGAGTATCCCTTGTGGCAGGAAAGAGAGGACCACATGATTTCCGATGCCCTTGAGTTTGTGACCCTTGTTGTTTTTTTCAGTTTACGGTCGGCGTATTTTTACGGATAGAAGCGGATATTGAATGCCGCCTTTGAATGCGATAGCGGTTCCTGCAACCATTATCCAGCTTCTCTTTTTTCATGTCTCCATTCGTACGTCTTTTGTCTGTGGGTATTTGTTAAAAGAGTACTTGGTAAGTGCGACGATAAAGTTAGGGAAATAAGCTACTTCTCCCTCGTTAGACCCCACTTGGAATACGCTGCCAGTATTTGGGATCCTTATGAGGTAGGCTTAGAAAATCTAGTTACAATGCATGCTGCGAAGATCAACAAGATACCTACGTAAAAGGCCGTTATAATAATTTCGTTAGTGTTACTAGCCCTCTGCAACAACTGGGATTGAAATCCATTTCAGACCGTCGGTTAAAATTTAAATTTAATCTATCATGTAAGTTCAAAACCAATTTATTTTTGACGACGTTAATAACATTTTACGAAATCCGGCTTACTGCGGTAGATAAGATAATGAAAATCCAATTATGGAACTAGACTGCAGAACGGACAGATTTAAAATGCCATTTTTCCCGTGAACGATAAAAAGACTGCAACAGCTGCCAATGAGACTTTTAACTAGGTTTGTCAATAGGTAGTGTAGCTAGTTAGTTGATTTACTCCCTAATGATTGTATCCTTATCTGCTACCTAGTACAAACAGCACGCCGTGCATGTTTCCGGTATAGATCTTTTATCTCTGTCTATTTACCTATGTAGTTGCAAAATACATGATTACAAATAGTTTCTCTTGCATTGATGGAAAGCCTATGAATGTTGCATGCATGTTAAATGCATGTTGGTGATATATCACCTCCTGACAATTATTTGCATGCATTTTTCTAATTAACCAATAATGGTAGTTAATTCATTAACTTTAATGTAGTACATGCTGGTGATAAGTCACCCCCTGCCACACACTCTAGAGGTGGTTTGCGGGGTATTATGTAGATATAGATATGTGGACGGAGGGACGGGGGGTCGAAAACTTTTTTTTTGCAAGAAAACCTTCCTCCTCGTCCTCTCAGTTTGAGGGTTTCGAATGAAAAAAAAGAAATAACTGCGTAAGAGTGAGCTATGAACAGGTGTTCACTGGACAAGGAACAAATCGCGGAAGGCGAAATTTCTCACTAATGATAGAGGCTCATTTACATACACTCTCACGAAGTACATACGTACCCTGGCTGACTAGAGAGTATACTAGGGCTTTTTGGGCTCAAATGTAGGTAGGTATTTATAATCAACAAATTTTGAGGATCCTGGGACTAGTCTCGGTATAACCTTTTTGCGGAGTCACCCGTAAGTGCACATGAGTGCGAAATTCCACAAGGAAAACCATTCGCCATCCCGGTCAAGGCGAATGATTTTTCATCTGTGGAATTTCGCATTTATAATCAAGTTGTATTTTAACATATAGGTACATACATATGTTCCTTGCCTTGATTCTATTTTATAATGCGAAGGAAGAATTTGTTTTAACCTATCAGTTACCTACCTAGTGTATATGCCTAGTGCATAGTTCTAGTGTAGCATATAGACCTTGTATGTCCTCGTCGGTCGAATCATTTATTTGTTTTTAAAAATGTTTTTTGCTCTGGAGGTGCATACAACTAATCACTATAACAGTAGCACATTATAACTATTGGTACAAGTTGATTTGGTCTTGGAAAATAAAGGCTTCCTTGGGACTAAGTCAAGTGTTGATGAAACTATTAAATATTATTAACATGCCTTCACTACTCCGTAATGTAAAGATTATCAAATAGTAAGTACCGAACATTTAATCTGATGCCTGCGTTAGAATCCACGTTGAGAGGTGCAACTCAGCGTCAGAATTCAACTTCCCTTCCGTCGTACCTCTCTAAAAGTCGTAATATCGCTTGATTTTTGTTTCGAGAGACCCCCAATTAATTTTTTTGTTCGTAGCGGCTTCCAATTTAGGGTTAAAATATTCCAGTCTTGTTTTCAGGTCACAAATAAAAGATTTTTTTGGGGCTAAATGTCCCGTTAGAAACGCAGAGTGAGGTCTGTGCTCCATCCCAAGAAATTCCCTCCTTCCATTTGGCAAGGAAATTTTGCCTCTCTCCCCCTCTTGAACAAGGAAAGACTGTATTGAAGCCCTTGTCTGCATTCTTCTTTCTTTCTGTGTATCTATCTACATCAACATTCTACCTAGGAAGCGACCGCAAGAGCGTGTGGCAGCGGGTGTTACGACAAAAACGATGAAAAAAAGGAGGGCATGGTAAAACTGAATTGCGAGAAGTAAAGAAGGACAGTAAACGGAGTGTCTATTGCATGGGAAGAAAGCATATTTGTAGTACCTATCAGATCTGAAGTGTATCTCTCTTATTTTGTCTCTCCTGTCAGTTTTAGGGATAAAGTGCGTGGTTAAAAATGTCGCAATGATCTGCAATTTTCCATGAATATTAACCCAACGTGTGGTCACCTAAGTTTATAGTGGCTTCCAAACTAGTCCTTCCGTCACCTGTGTTACACTCTCTGTTCGCTCGTACCAGTTTTTAATGAAGTGCACGGTTTTCCTTTGTATTTTGTTTACATTGCGTATTAAATCTTTCAGTGCCGGGCCCAAAATGATCGCAGTGCAAGAGATGTGGCCTATAACTAAAGCGTAGTATATAACATCTCCATTTTACTTTTTCACCAGAAAGGTTCGAAAATTCGGGAAAATTGACTTATTTATGCGCCGGAATTTTTTGGAAACGCTTATTCACGCACCTAATCTTTAGAAGGCACTAAAAATCTATCAATATTGATGTTTTTTTCGTGTTTTAAATATTATAGGTATATATTTGCTGTGAATTTTCGTTCCTGCTGCGTGGATAAGCCAGTTAAAATGATAATAATTGATATTTTTTAATTTTGTCTGAACTAATGGCAATTCTGACATGAATGGTCATATTTGCTCCAATAATTACTCAGTCGGCGGGACAAATACTTATGTCCTGTTAGTATTGAAAGGAGAAAATCGTGTGAACAAGCCTTATCACTCTGTGCTGTCTTTTCGTCTCCCTTTATCTCTACTTTAGTTTACCAGTTTTCCTTATCGTTCCCCTTATTCAAGCCGTAGTATTCAGCCTTTTCTCCTTTCGCCCTTGGCGCATGCTCAAGGGTAGCTTTTCTCCTCACTCCTGCGGGTCGATCTCTTTTGTATTAATTTTGCGCCCCATCCTAGAATTCACAAATCCCTTTATCGCCCCATTCTCTGCTCTAATTGAAATTCCGTCCGCTTTATCCCCACTCAGTTTCTCCATCCTTTCCCATGATTAATCTTTCAAACCTTGATTCCGTTCCCTTTGTCCGCATTATTGCCTTGAAAACCTCTTCAAATTGCCGATCAAGTTCTTGAAATCGTGTCGTTATTTTCGTGTGAGTTGGTACGGGACGGTATTATCGTCTGTGCATGTCCGGTTTACGGTCTATGGTTCTTTTCTATTACTTTGATCTATCTGACCAATACTTTACATTAATGGTTTGCGTGTTGAGTTACTAAAATTTAGTTGACATGCTGGAGTGAGCAAATTTTGTATATTCCACCCTGTTTTGTGTTGTACTCAACCCCCGGTGTCATAGCTTTCTCATCATTAACGAGGGGATTATATTTTTCTACGTGGCGAATTCTTATTCATACTCTGCCTAACATAAGAAAAGGGGGGGATATGGAATAAGTGGTTGGATAATCCCTCCATCCATATTCCAGGAGAGATTCGAACCCGTGACCTTCGGGCTGCCATTCCGGTGAATTACCTTCCTTGGTACCGCGTCTAGCAAATGCAATCGTGCCTCCGAAGTCGTACGTTATTTAATGCCTATAACGAACGCCGTGTGTAAGGATATATTTGGAAAAATAGAAAGTGTGCTGTGAACCTCAATACGTGAGTCAGTTGAAATTCAGATATCGATAGAATTTTCCCTATGTATACGCACTATGAACGTCCTATTCACCTTTATATCGCGTTATTACGTTCAGCATTTTGAAAGCTACATTAATGGGTGTTACAGGGAGTATTAGTATTACTAGGAATATACTTTACTATGAATATACTATAACTAGGAATATCTATGTAAAATGTTTATTCGCGAATATAAATGAAGAAAATTGTATCTATGTAGTGTTGGTTTTGTACTACACCCTTTATTTGAATTGATAAAATGTTGTCAACGTACATTTCGGAACTGCTACCCTGATACTTGTTACTGTTTTAGAGATTCGTTTCAAGTATACTTAGTTACGGTTATGAATGCTTTTACGGATTTGTTTTTAACTGTGTAATTTTCCGGGAAATGCGAAGTTTTGCTGCATTTTTCTGCCGTTGTTACTCGCTATTTTCTGTTTAAAAAAAGTTACCGCCAATTGCGACCTTTTCTTTGATGTGCTTATGCCCAAACCAATACGCACACAAAGCGTTCACAATTAGCCTTCCTTCGGTGGATTCGAATGAGCCAGATTTTATCCTTGTTTCCTCGCCTAAGATTGCCTGTCGACTAAGAATTGGCGCCGCGTCGGTAGCTTTCGCCATGCAAATGAAACATGGTTCTTTGTTCCACGCGCGGTATGGGTGAACCTTTTTTTAGTACCAATAACGCTCGCATTTTTACGGCGGACGCCTTGACCGATGGGAATTTTATGCATTTCCCTTTCATGGTTTTATAGCGTAGGTAATTAAACGTCTCTTGCTATCGCTAATGCATTGTGCTTTTGTGAATTCAGGTACATACATTCTCTGCTGTGATGCTAAAGCCTCCTACGCTTGAACTGTATCTGAACGAGCATGAAAACTACCACGTCGGATTATTGGCGGCCCCAAGAGGGGGGGGGGGGCAACTACCCCCCCCCCCCCCCCGAAAACCTGACGTATTTATTTGTCATGGACCTTAAATTAAAAGCCTAAATTATTATGTTGCTTTTTTTGCTGTTGAAGTTTTGGTTATATTACTTTAAAATCCAGTTAAATTTTATATAAACTCAAAGTTTTTACAACCACAAGCTGAATGAAGGAAAAATACTTAAAAGGCAAACTTTTGTTTCCAAACCACTTATAACGCGCCATTTAGCACATGGTTAGTTACAAATTTCCGGGACGAGACCCGCGAACCTCCATTTTTCTGGGGGGTATTCCATACCCCATGAGCCGCTGGTGCCACCCCCCCCCCCCCCCCCCGAACCTCTAGTCTGGAGCCGCCCCTGCGTTGGATTGTTCTGCTTCACTTCACACCATCATTATTTCAACTTCCGATCTGTAGGTATTTATACTTGGAGGAGAGATGATATAAGTGATCTCCCACCAGCAGGTTTGAATTTCATTTACATGAGCGTAAAAATTGCAATAATTTTCTTAACTGCACTTCCCACAATCGTTTCTTTACCTTGCTAAAAGTTTCTCGTGATGAAGAAGATTATAGTGGTCTTCGTAAATAGGATTACAATGTCAGGTTTGTGTCGTTGTAGTCAGGACTTGTTTTTACAGTCTACATTTTAAATATTATTGGCGTTATATAACTTAATTAGCTCAATTTTACTTTCCTGTTTGGGTTTAATTAATTATTATTCATTCCTGGCCTATTGTTACCAAAATAAAAAAGATTGCAGTCTAATACATCCGTTCGGCCATTCACATTGTTTGAGTATATTGGTTTGAGTGTATGATTACTATGAACACTTTTTCTGGGAGCAATATGATAAATTTGTCGCTTTGGGAGATATAAACAAGTATTTGGACTCTTGAAATATTTTATAAAAAATGATCAGAGAACAAGTTAAAAATAAGCCTGTCAAATTTTTTTTTAGAAATATATGCCATGCCGATAGCATTGGGATTTGATTTGATACTCCCACTTTTCTTACAATCGTTACGATTTATATTTCTTAATGTGTGTTGGGTAGTTCAATATATTCCGCTAAAAAGCATGGGGGTAATTACTATTGACTATCAGGCCTCAGTCAGTGAACTACCAGATCTCCCGTTGCAAATGAAATTTTTGTATCCTTACAGTGTTCTTTCTTTCATTTGCAACTTGAACAGATGTAAATCATTGCCATAGTCTTTAACGGTAATTAGAAATTTCTGATCTCGATATTGATTTTTTTAGTCGTGCCGGCTTTTTCAACATTTATTGAAGTCTATCAGAATAAGACTTAAAAAGTTAGCATTGGGGCAGAGATTACGACGGTAGAATTTTATCCTATTAGAACTGCTAAGTAGGACTTGAAGCTTTGAATTGTGAAATAGAATACCGGATTATTCATTTGACCAAATACTAATTTTGTTTGCACCATAATGTCGTTAGCTATTAGGAGTTTTGATTAATTGTTTAATGTACTCTATTCTTCGCGTTGCCCAGGTGTGAAACATCCAGGGACACCTGACTTTACTCGTCTTAATTTAATGATTATGATGTGTGTATATATAGGCGTGGTGTGATGCCAAAGCCTCGGAAAATGGATGAAGAAACTTCCTCGGTTAATTTTGAACGCGCTCAAGAGTGATGCAATTTTTCGGACGTAAATGATGTGTCTCATAACTTAAACAAGAGCTCCTGTGGTTATAAGATGTCTTCAAAACCAACTCCTGGATCGATCACTTTATTGCAGTAATTAGCTGAATTTTGTTGTTACCTTTTTTTGTCTCGTTCATGCCTTAGTATTCCTCCGGTTGGGGTAGGTTTTGATCGTGGTTTTGGGGGAACATTGCTACCATGCATTTCCAGGTTAATACACCTCTTTACATGATCTATTTCTTTCTTCATACAAGCTTCGCGTACTTCGCCTCCTCGTCCCGTTCAGGTATATATGTATCAGAATGTGTATAAACTCATGCTAATATAGATGGATTCATTAATCGGTGATATTGTGAAATATTTCAAGAATTGTGATGTTTTACAGAAGCTGTCCAGTTAAATTTTAATCTTTCAATATCTCAAACGTGAAGCCTGCTGTTTGCTGAAATTAAAACTTTTGATCGTGCTTCATACGCCAGTAAAGTATGCAAAATCGGCTAATGAAATCTGTTGAGCCTCGCCGCCTACAAAACGCATCTCCGCCTCTCTTTCGAATATCTCTCGTCAGTAGAATTCTATGGGATGTTCGGTGGTGCGGGAAAGAGTTACTGCGCCTTGTTGGAGATCCGAGGCCAATCCACGGAGGCGACAGTGAGTCAGTTTCCGCTTCTCTATTGTTTCCGTTGTGCGCGCCCTACCCGTCAAAATAAGGAATTATGACGGAATAAAAATGCCTTGATTTGCTTCTTTTATTCTATCCGTGGTGTTCCCCGGTAATTCTTCCCGGTCGTCTCTCCTTCCAAGTATTATTTTCAAGATGCTTTTGTGTCAAAATTTATCCAATTTTTAAAACTTTTGTAGAAAAGTACTAAGTTTGTCTTAATCATGAGTACTAACACAAGTCTCTTCTACAAAGTAAAGCCTGTCACTGTGAAGTTTATCCAATAAGCTTGTGTTTTCTACTTCGCAAATTTTCTTCAAGAATCTCCTCCGTCACGCTCTCGTTGGGCTTGCTCGTATGTGATTCTCTCCGTCCATCTGATATTCAGCATTCTTTGATAACACTATAGTTCCTTTACTTCCAATAGTCTTTGTCTTCAGCAGTTATTAGTGTGTATAATTTTCTCGCGCAGTTTATTCGAAGAAACTTCGTGATGTGTGCACTACGCTCCATCTAAAATAGTGTTTCTGAATACCTGCAGTTTCCAACGTTTTTTGATTTTCGTATCCCTTCAAGTGACCCTCCTCCAACGTTCTTTGATGTATCTATGCCTCGTCCTGCCATGCCGCTATAGTAGACGTACCGCATGGACTCAGGTAACGTGTTATCAGGCTATTTCACTATTCTCAATTAACTACAAGAGTTTTTTCGACATTGCTGAGTTAAATACTCATTATGACGGTATTCTTAGAGACCACCCATGCTCTTAAACGCACGGGTTTAAAACTGCAAGATGGAAAGCCTACTTAACGTGGGATTACATGATAATATGGCCCGAAAAATATGTTAAAGTCTTCTTTTCAAAGTAGAAAGTACCCCCACGTAAATCGCGCGTATCTGAATAACCCGAGATAATAAAATCAATGTCCTTGGGCCCTGAGGGCGTTAGTATTTATTATTTATATTCTTACTGATATTTAAATCTTAAATACGCCATTATTCAAATTCTTTCACATACCCCTAAGTCGCCAAACGCCTGGGGTATGCATACCACAGGTTGGTCGGCTATTCGCTGTTTCGCCGATGCTACGATACTCTTAGCGTTACGTACTTAATTTTGGAAAACACCTATCCTGTTCTATAACCGGGATGCAAAGTGCTTCCTTTCGGTAACTTACCAGCGGCTTTCGTCTAAAGATCACGCGTTCAGGTTTATAGGGTCGTTGGAAGTTATATGGACGAGGGACCGCTCTATATCGTTTTACGAAGCATTGTTGCCCCCGTATTTTCCACTTTACGTCCACTTTCAGCACTCTAGCCAATGGATGCATTTTTTTACTTCAACCTCCCTTCCCCCAACCTTGAGAAAATGTACGCCCATTCATCGTTCTCCGTGGAAACCAGTATGTTTTTTTTAAAGGGATTCTGTGGTGATTTTATTTGACCTTTATTCGTCCTTCGTCGAATACCCTCTCCCTATTGTTTTCTTTACGTGACGAGCTGCTTGTATTTCAGGCTGAAAGGAAGCAGAAGTGTGGTCATCGTCGATTCGTGATTTGGCGTCTTTCTCGATTATCATTTCGATAGATGTGGATCGAACTCTGTCGAAGTGAGAAATAATTCTCCCGTCTGGGTCGCTTATCCTTATAGGTTTGTCCGACAACATGGATTGTAGTAATTTTGTATCTTTAGGGTGCGTAAGTCTTACAGTCATTTCGCACCACTTAGGTATAATCTAATAATTGAAAAGAGGATATATAAAAAGGTGTTAAGTTAATTCAATTTGCCTTAAACTAGCTGTAAATAAATTTTATTATGTTAAAAAGTCCAGTTGGTTTCATCAGGTCAATCAGTCAGCTAATTTGTTCAAAGTGGTTCCCTATAACATACTAGATAGATTTTTTTAAGGTACCTAATGATTCCTTTCGAATCTCGGGTTTCGTTGCACTCCATGAAGACGTGGCTCGCGTAGAGGCGCTGGAGTTGTGTTCGTAAAAACCAAGGAGGTTAGAAAAGAAATGAAGGCGACATACCACTTGATTCTTGAAGCCATTTCCGCCATTGCAGTTGGAACAGTTTAGACCTTCCTCTGGCTTACGTGTCCGGCGGTCGCGTTCGATTTTCGTCAAATCTAAGTTAAAAACCACAGGCAAGGCGATGTTTTGTGACTGGTTTGGCAACACCTACTCGGCAAAAACTCCTTCCCAAGCACCCCTATTCTTGCTTCACTTTCGCCCATGAGCGTTCACGGTCATGCCTCCTCCATTTCATTTTAACCTCCTTGGTAAAAACAGCATGATAGTGCTCAAGTTTTACCGTTTTTTGATTGTTGCGAATCTGTAAAAATATAAAGATATCTCGTACGAGTTGTGCGTGAAACTTAAGCGAACAAGGCCTGTTTTATAATTGTGTTCGCAAATAATCGATGTCACTGAGGTTTTGGAATAGGTACACAAATTTTAATTTCCGTTGTTTTCGAGTACCTACTGTAGGTTTGATCACATAATGAAGGCAGTTTGCATACCTGGCATTATTTACGTGTGTTCAATGTATGGTCAAATCCTTGTTAATCTACAACTACGGACATTTGAAACCCAAACCAACGTAATTATATGTCAGTCCCACATCACCCACTTAAATATCTGCAGTTCAAATAGAGGCAAAACATGCTCATCCTCTTAGTTCCAATCCTTAATAAACCCGACTCACCTGAGCACATTGCCTTAAGACCTAAGTAAACAACCGTTCACACGCCGCTCTCAACAATGAACTCATTGATGACCTTCTGTATGAACAAGACACCTCAAGGTTAACTTTCTCGCACTTGATGGTCGTAGTGTTCGGGGCGACATCCAAACCATTTGTATAGTTTTATTTATGATTAAATGTACTGTTCCTCTCGCCGTCTGTACGTTGTCAAAAATTATTTTGTAAGCACTTACATACTTACTTAGGTGGCCATTCAAACCGTAAGAGGTTTTTGGACTCTTCAACCACTTGTCTCCACCTCGGCCTGTCCTGCATGGTGTTTTCATCCGCTCCTATTTTCATCATGTCCCTCAGCATCTGGTCGGTCCACTTCAGTCTTTGTCTTCCTGGTATTCTTTTTCCTATTGGTCTCCCCTTCATTATGGTTTTCAGTAAAGAACTATCCTCTCTTCTATTTACATGACCCGCCCATCTCAGTCTTCTACATTTTGCTTCTTACATTGAGTCTGCTTCCTGAAAGATTTCTCTTAGCTCCTTGTTATTACTAATTCGCCACTGTTTCTCTTCTTTTATTGGTCCATATATTGTCCTAAGTAATAAGTTTCTTCTCCGTCTTTTTATTGATAGCCCATATCTTTGAGCCAAATAGGACTACCGGTCTCATAGTTGTTTTGTAAAATGTTTCTTTCGTCTTTCTCGATAGAATTTTGTTCCTTAAGATAATTTGTAATGCCCAATAGCATCTGTTTCCAATTAAAAGCCTTGTTTCTATTTCCGTCTCCTTAGTGTTGCATTGGTCAATAGTGACACCAAGGTACTTGAAATCTTCACTTCTTTGAAATTTGTGTGTATTAACTTTAAAGTTGTGAGCACTTATAGTTGAAAATTACACATCTTTCCTTATAATAGTTTTTTCTCCTTTTGTGTAATATATGCTCTTTTGTTTTAAATTTTCTTAATACATTGTGATGTAGAAATGATAGTATGTAAATCATTCACATCATTTGAATATTATGCAACACAATGTTTTTATCAAAATGATATTGGGTAACAAGTTTGAAGGGTTGTGGTCACAATTTCGCCTGAAATAAAAGACAGTTGTAGGTGTCTGGTATAATAATTTTAAAGACTATGCGTCCGCAGTGCGACAAATAACAGTGCGAAGGTGACGTTGGCCCAAGCGATGAAGTCACATGAGATATTTTACCGTCGGTTACATCTCCAATGAAAGATGAGAGTGGGTCAGTCTGCAGGGTCCAATCTCTGCGGCTTTCACGACGGAAATAATGTATTTGGCGTGAGTCCGTTCTGGTTGCTGCGGGAAATAAAGTCGGGGAATGGATCAAATGACCTTTCCCGCCATGAAGTCGCCCTATCGTGGTATCTTTCATTGCCATTCTTACGGGGATTACTGTGCCATTTCGGCACTTAATTCTTCTTACCAGCCACTCAACTACTTCGTGGTAATCATGATATTATCGAGCTCATCCTCGCTGTGATAAAACTTTATCACGCTCTGCTTAGTATCATCTTAAGTTTCTCGCGCACATTCGAAGTTTTTAGTTTCTCCTTAAGTTAACTGATGAAGATATGGTATTCTTGGTTACGAACTGCCCTCGCATCTGCCTAGGGGAAGTATGAAGTCTTATTTTTTAATTTAGCATTTTCCAATTCACTAAATAAATGAAACTTGTATATTTTCACAGATTGATTTAATTTTCTACCGGTTTGGTCAATGGGATGACGTCATCAGGACCTGACGATGTCGCCTATGTGACAAAACCGGTCGTATATAATTTAAATCAGTAAAAATATGCTTAATAATTTATTTGGTGGCCATGAATTTTATCAAAATTGAGCCAGACACAGCAAATTTCAATTTCCTCTCCTTAGGTAACTAAGTATTAACTATTTTATTTCTATTTCTCTTCCCACATGTATTTATCGAACTAATGCCTCCATTATTTTGATCGGGGGAACACGCTTGTAGATTTACGACCTAACACGGAAATTAAAGTTCACTCAGTCGCCTCAAAGCTTAATCAGGTTCTCCTGAGACAAGTGAGTGGTCTAGTGGAAAGAAGAAATCTGGAAAAGACACAAAATTTATGGCAAATGCACCAAATCTTCTTACGTCTTCCACCGGGTTAAGGGCTGCATTTTATCGAGCGTCCTCTGGGTGCAATGCTCGAGTCGAGGGTTCGGCAAAGTGCTTTACCCAGTGGAAGACCCGA
Organism: Pyrrhosoma nymphula; assembly: GCA_963573305.1. Taxonomy (NCBI): domain Eukaryota; kingdom Metazoa; phylum Arthropoda; class Insecta; order Odonata; family Coenagrionidae; genus Pyrrhosoma; species Pyrrhosoma nymphula. The sequence goes on from OY754327.1 coordinate 33,273,738, forward strand.
GAAGATTTTGTTCATCTATGACGTCGGTGAAGTACCGGACCTTACTAAATGCCAGATGCTACATTTCTTCTCACTTCAGAGGAACGGAATCAACCCCATGTTTATTTCGGTTTTTTGCTCACGAAGAATTGTCTATGCGGATGGATAGGTGTGGCAATACTAAGCCCCGAAACGTCGGAAGCAAGGAAGACTTCGTTGGGCTGGCCATGTGCAACGCATGGAGGAAAGCAGGGCAGCCAAAAAGGTCTTCAATGGCACTCCAGGAGGGAGGAGAAGAAGAGGAAGACCACGAAAGCGGTGGCTTGACGATATAGAGACAGACCTGAGAAAACTGGGAGTCAAGAGATGGAGGCGTGTTGCAGAGAATAAAGAAGAATGGGGGCAGATAATTCTGAAGGCCAGAGCCCTACATGGGCTGTAGCGCCAATAATGATGATGATGATGATGATGACGTCGGGGAAGTACCGGACCTTACTAAATGCCAGATGCTACATTTCTTCTCACTTCAGAGGAACGGAATCAACCCCATGTTTATTTCGGTTTTTTGCTCACGAAGAATTGTCTATGCGGATGGATAGGTGTGGCAATGCTGAGCCCCGAAACGTCGGATTATCTTTTACTGGCGTCTTTACTCCTCCAGGGACTCGCGAAGAGAGCCTTGAAGGCCTCTTTATGTCATTTTATCTCTCATTGAGTCACGTTCAATTTTCAGATGCTATTTATGACTGTGTTAAAGCCGTTTTTCATTTAAGTGAATTTTATTGTCTTCCCCTAGTTTTATCAGTCTAGGACAGCATTTACACCTTTGATTTGGCCTTATGGCGTAGAGAGTCATTGAATTATAGAAAAGTGGTCTATTATGTCTAGTAGTTAATTTTAGAGTGAAGAATTTTATTTAGCATTCATGTTAGTGCCAAAATATGGACGTAAATTAATTTCCCCTTGGCCATTTTCCTCCTTAACGATAATCTTATTTGTGCATAGGTATCAATGTGCCCAACAATGTATCGACGGGTAAATTGGAACATTCCGTAAAATTGATTGGTTAATCTTACGATATTCTTTTCAAAATTCGAAATAAACTGGTTTATATTCAGAAGAAATTTAGGTGTTAATCTCTTCTTTCGCTTGATTCCTTCATCACCATCGGCAATGATACCTTATTTTGAAACGCAAAGAGTTTTATTGGTGCTGGGGCGCAATCACGGTCCTCCATAACGTGTGCGCTCGCGTTATCGTTGTTTTTCCATCGCGTTCTTGAGAGCGATAACGCGATCGTCATTCTGCAAATATTGTCTGGTGCTTTATGTTTCTAGTTTTAATTGATGGAGTGCGCTTTTAGGAGAGTAACTGTGGGAATTGCCCGTCTAGAGTGGTTTGCGTTTTGGATAACGATAACGACGGCGCGAAAGAAGGAACCGTGGTCCCACCCATGATTTTTGTTTAGGTCATTAAAGATTGAATTTAATTGGCATTGGTTTAGAATGCTGAGTTGTGGCTCGGAGCAGGAATTGTTTGCTCCACACTACGAGGCTTACATTTTTAGAATCAGTGTGTATACCTATAGGTTTTTTATGTGTTTGTTATCTGCAGTAGTATAAAATTGTTTTTGGAGAACTTTGTGCTGAAAGGCTATTCACTGTAAAATATATCCGTAAGGATTCAGAACTTACTTTAAAGAGGTTCCGCCGCGACTGAGTGAGTCAAAACAAATACTAAATTCCACATTTTTTTATATTTTGTCCAACAAATCCTGCTTTCACTGATGCAATGCGTTACCTATATAAACCCAAAAGTAAAGCACAAAATATGCAGATTACTCCACGAATGTATTTTAAATGAGCACTTTTTTCCAGCCATAGGAGCCGACTGCAGCGCCATTTCCTGCGAATTACCGCATTTTGACTTCAATTACGGCATTAATTCTTCAATAACTAGAAAAATAAGGTGGTAAGATGCCTGTATTTTATTTTTATTCAATTTCTCTGGATTATTTTCTTCTAATACATAGTTTTCCGCAAAAATGGCATTTATATTTTAGGGAAAAATACTATTTTCCCCCGTGTTTCTCTCATTCCCCCATTGAACACCATGTAATTTCAAGTTCAATTATAGAATATATTAGCGTGGAAAGGTAATATTTTGTTGTTCATATCAGATAGAAGACAACTTTTTCTACAAGTTGACAGAATATTAATAAAATGACATTTAAGTCATTTTACGGTGGAACCACCTTAACCTGTAAATGTTTTTAGAAGAAGCTCCTGAAGTTCTTTCTTCTTTCGATTTTCTTGTGATGTTTCTGGGCTCGCTCAGGACGAAAAACTACTGCTGTTTTAATAATCCGATTTGAGGACTGCCTTTTGGGTCCAAGGAAAACGTTATTTATCGTGCGATTTGATCCCATAAATAGTAACAATACTTCCATTTTTGGCTACGGCTTTATTGGGTAATGGAGCATGAACTGTGGATGAACTTATCTATTTAAAGGCCTGATCCTAGATCTGAATTCAGCAGAATATTTTCGCGTGCTGAAGAAAGACGACGCTTGTGACGTTCATACGGAAGGGAATACTATCAGGACTTGACGAGCGTGAAACATTTTTTTAGAATCCAGTGAGGCAGTTTTCTCAAGAGGCCGAGTAAGCACGAAACAAGAACAATTGTGTTCATCGACGAAGCTTTAAGGATAAGGAAGGCTGTGCTTTCGGGAAAATCACGTACCTTGAACGTGCTTGAATTGTCAAAGCTCTGTTCAAATCCTTTCATGATAGGGATATGGCCAGGATCAAGAACCATTTCACTGTCACTCGCGAAAGAATATTTGAATTGCATCTTACCAGTAAACACGTTCAACGATTATGGAAAGCTGCAAATGCGTCTGGAGTTTTGGAAGAAGTAGACAAATCCTTAGACGAAGAAGACTTGTAGATAGATCTGTTCATCAAGCAATGGCATTTCACTAATGCCTATTCTGCGGCCACATGTAAAAGCGTCTGGTATCCGATATTGTAAAAGGTATTTTTTGGCTCAAGAAAGAAAATGCGTTGGACTTACTTTCCCTTACATAAATATATAAGCACGTTCTGAATCAGTTGAGTAACAGAAATAATTTTGGCCAGCTGTGTCAGGCTGTGCACAATCCACTATAGGGCGCTTGAATGTTCGATTGTGCAACCTTGTGAACGCAAGAAATCACGCCAGCGATGATTTTAGAGTTGAACGTGCTTCGACTGAATTCACTCCGTTATTGAGAGGGAGGTTGGCTCTTCTAAAGTATCGCCTGGCGATTGTGCTAATTTTATCGGAAAGAATGCCATCGTGAAAGTGTAGTCGGATGGAGTTGGGTGAAATACCTTGGAAGGCGATGGCTTTTCTCGTTTAGTGGAGCAACCGTTTTTTTTTAGGAAAAAAGTCATTGAGGTTTATATACTTGCCGGTAAGAGTTCGTTTATTTGTCTTCATCTCTCCCCCGGAGTCCCTGAGAAGGATAAAGTATCCTCATCCCTAAGCTTTATTGATCATTTCAAGGCGGACCAATAGGTTACAACTTACGTTAAAGGCGCTATTCTCCTCACACCTTTGTAAGTATTCAGTATGAGGACACCACATGTAAGTGTTGTCCCGAGGCCATAACATTTGGTAAAGAATTTTGAACATACGGGTATGGGTGACGACGAGACTGGCGGAATTTGAATGAAATGTAACTTAATTCCAAGTTATCAATTTTCTTCTCATTTTGCCCCATCACTTGATTCTGTCAAATCCGTTTGGCATAGCATTTTGTCGAATATTTTCACCGCGGGACATTAGATTTAGTTAGAAACATGTCTGTTCTTCCATTGATGTGGGTTTCGTCCCATGAATCTTGGGTGGAATGAGGATTAATCAATTGACCAAATAACAAAACAAGGTGGGTTCGTTAATGGCTGTCGAAGATGAAAAAACGCACGTCCTGATTCAAGCATTTAGTGTGACTGGGAATCCTCAATTCTCGTACGCTGACGAAACTTGACTTAAAATGTATTTCCAGCCGTCCGCGACTTTCAGGCGGCCTCTTCCTATCGAAGCCCAAGAAAAACCGGCGACGTTAGGCGGGAAGGTGGCATTTTAAGGCGAGCTTTTATAAGCGATGCCATGCTAAGCCAAGCCGAGATTTGCACAATTTTAATTGAATCGCCGCACCCAGTTGATATGTTCTTTCGACTTTTTTCAAGAAAAATTAATTTCAGGTATCAGCGTCATGGGGTGGCCATTGCAAAGCAAAGGTAGGAGGGGTTGAAGTGTTGGGGGGTGGGGATATGTTGTAGGGATGTAGCTATTATAGTGGTTTTATTAGCGTGTGAGATGAATTTATTATAGTTCCAGAGGCTACTTTGAAGGGCATTGCCATTTTGGTAGAAACGTAATTTGAAGTTGTTAAATTGGACCTTGAGTATGTGCTTCATCAGAAGGAGATTGAAGTCCTTTCTTAGTTACTTGTTGCAGATAAACCGAGGGCCTCCAAATGACTGCTGATGAAACAATTTAGAAGGACGGACTGCATTTGTTACACTATCGAGTTGTCTATCAGTGTACGATTTTTTAAAGAAAGGGAAGTGTGGTCTTGTAGTGACGAGTAGAATGTGGATAGAACTCGGAGATTTCAGTGAACTTAAGTAATCAGCTCGAAATAGCGAAATTTACTAATCGCACTTTACCCTTTTCAATGCGGGGCAGGGATCGGGTTGGTGAGGTGACTAGAGCGAAGAGTGGCTTGTCATCCGGGTTAAAATGCCGGCAGAGGTGGATATTTTTCAGAGGAAATCCGATACCTCCTTGGGTGTCTTGTGGAGGGCACATGTGCGGTACTCCATCTGTCGGATGAGGCGTTCAACCGTGGTCCCCTTGGTGCCTTTCGTAAAGAGCGAGCGCCAAGGGCCTACGCCGAGTTTCTCTCCGCTCTTCCACCATTACACAATCACAATGATCCTTCCCTTACCTATTTACCCTCCCGTCCTCAATGGTGCCAATGACCACAGTTGTCGGACGTCTCCCCCAGATAACCAACCAACCAATGCGGGTCTGTTAGCAGCGATATCGCGAGAAGAGATGGGTATATGTATATACTTGAGCAGACGTCAAGTAGTCTTTAAATATAAGACATCGTCGGTGGACGAACAGTAACCTGACGATAGAATGGTATTCCTCCGCTGGACGTCACTTCATTCAACTCCGAGCTCCATATGACATCCTGTAGACCAGTGGTTCTCAGTCTTCCTAATGCCGCGACCATTACATACAGTTCCTCATGTCGTGGTGACCCCCGGAAACATGGAAACCATCATAAGGCCATCGGAAATCACATATTCGTCAAAACACATAGTCTTAAGCGACCCCTGTGAAAGGGTCGTCCGACTCCCAAAGGGGTCGTGACCCACAGTTTGAGAACCGCTGCACTAGACGGAAATGTTTTCAGCACAGAACCCACCGGAAACATGAGAGGGTACAATATAATCACTGAATGTCTCAAAAGTCTCATACAGTTACTCTTTAAAGTCCTCCATTGTACCCTTTGGAAAAAATCAAATTTACTCACTTCGTAACGTGTTTTTGACTCTTTTTCCCGTTAAACTGAAAGCGAAATCCACGAAGCAGACAGTGGTATTTATGCTAATGTTTTCTGAAATATTTGGGAATCTTTTCTGTCGTCGTGAAAGAACTTCCTGCTCTTTGCCAGTTCCTTTTATTTCGTTGTATAATTATTGGTAGACATAGAAATCATGTTTGGAGTGTGGTGGCCTAGTGGGTAGAGCGCTTGGCTACTCGAAGGTTCCCTTGATCGAAGGTTCCCGGGTTCAAATCCGGGTGAAGCCTTTGAACGCCCCCGAACAAAAATCTTCGGAGTGCGAGGTGGCTCAGGGAAAGGAACTGGTCCCCCTACCCTGAATGTGTGAAATTCACACGCCTGTGGCTTAGTCCGCGTTGAGCTCTACCCTCAACTATCCAAACCAACCTTCGGGTTGAATCACTGAGTGAGAGTGATAGAAGTCATAGTTTCAGGGTTCAGTGGTATTCAGCGCGTTGAAATATCTTGGTAGCTTTTTGTCGAGGGCGAAAACCTAATTTACTGGAATTGACTTCTTTAAGTCACAAATACGGGCCCTTTTTTTAAGTTCCTACGACTGTTTTCCTTTCCACAGTGCTTGAAATTTGTTTTGCTTCTCATTTTCGGAACTTAGATGGCTGTTGGTGGATCAGATTTTAAAAAGAAACCGGCCGGAGATGCAATGTCCACGTGAAGATGTAGTTATCGCATTCTCCTACACCGAATGACACGTCTATCTCTCCCAGGTGTGGATGTGTTGATGGGGTGAAGATCACTCTCGTTGACGCCTGCCGTAGGAAATTATCGGTAAAGAGTCATGGATGAAGGGAATTCACGCTTATTTGTCGAACCCGTCAACACGAGTGAACTTGCTGATTGGATTTTCATTATTAACGTCCAACCTCGAACGTTTAGCACTCGTCGGAACTCGTCCGATGTTTCATCACTTGTGGTTTTATTACTAGGCTGACAACCGAGCTGAGGCATTCCGGTTTCCGTTCGTATGGCTTTCGCATAGTGCGCAGTGTTTTTTAGGCGGTCAGACGGAAACGCTGGCATTTAAATGTTGGCTGGATTGGTTGACCGCGCGTGTGGTCCGGTGTTTTTATTTACGTATTGTGGTGTATTTTTCGGGGAAACTCGTGGAGTCGGGAAAACAATGTGGCGCATGAAAATTTAAACTGCAGTCCAGCGGACCAATTTTCTGGACGCCGCGATAATTATTGCGTGCGTTAACTTTTCAGACTTGCTTTTGTCGGTCTAGTATTCTCAAGTTGTCTCATCATTTCCGCTTACGCTTACTTGTGCATGGTAAATATTGATTTGGTGAATGATGTGGGGTACTTCAATGAGACCGTGCGGTAATCTGTTATTTTCTCATGCGTTAGTTATCGCGGAAATTCGAGAATTGACTCATGGAATGAGGTACGTTCTTTTAGTTTTATTACTGGACTAATAAAAGATAATTGAGTACGACCGAGATGAAGATAAGAGAGAAAAAAAATCCTGGGGGAAATATGCTTTTCTATTCTCTTCTGTTGAACTTGTTCATGAATGGCCCTGGTGACTATTATTTAACACTTAAAGCATTTAAATGAATTCAAGAAAAATGGTTATCGCAACTCCACTCCTTGTAGAACCTAAGAATTTCTTTATTCGTTAATGTAAGAGAAATCCTGTGCCAAAATCCTTACCTCAGCTATTTGGGCGATCGGTCTTCCATGCGCCTCTGTCGTAGATTGATTGACCGCTTCGTTTCTTTTTTAGCGTCTTAATCTTTCCCCACTTATCACCGCCTCTAAGGCTCCATGCTGTCTCCTTCGCTATGCTACTGGAATTCTTCTCTCCTTTTCGCAGTGGCGTGTGATCGCGAGGGTTTACCAATACCCTTGGTCAGAGTAGACCAAGGGTATTGATACGTCCATCACTCCAATTCTAACTCCCAAACTCTCTCTGCAAATAATACTCTTAAGCTGAATTTTTATGAAAGAACCATAGTTTTGTTTGTTGTACAGTAATTTTCAAATTGTTTTCACCATTCCGCATTACTTACCAATGAAGGGGTTTAACAAACACGTTTTTTAAAACTAACTGAAACCGGCTAGGTTTCAGTTGGTTTTAAAAAGCGTGTTGTTTTAAGAAGCGAAAAGAGCTTCCGTCTTATCTAATAAACGCAAGATGAGATAGGTTCAACCCAGCATTGAAATCCTGCAATGGAGGAAAACAGGACATGGAAAACATTTGGTTCGAGTTATCGGAAAACTTTTAATTTGATTGCAAGTATCATTTATAGCCTAAACACCAAGATCAGGCCACTTTGGGTGGACCAATGGCATTTTCTAATGCCTTTTCCTTAAAACCATTTTCACACTTAGAGAATGAATAAAATATAATTTTTCCATTAATGAGTAAATATTTTATTGGAATAGATTTCAAAGGTTTGAGTTGAAATACGTGTTTTTGGCTCATTGAATGGGATCGCTTATTAATATTGGTTGTATATTTCATGAGGAAAGTGTAATTTTACTATCTAGGATCATCAATTCGACCACATCTTCGTGTAAAACTGTTAAAAAAGCTGCATTTATCCCTTAGACTCTCGACTTTAGGTCACCGAACAATTCAAAACCATCTTTGGAAAATTCCTTTTTCATGCGGTCAATTCGCGTACTTATTCGCGCATTTCAGCATATTTAGGTCACCTTCATAGCTTTTTTTAGTCCTCTCCTTGTTCCATCAAAAGAAAATTTCTAATTCTTCCTTGTTCAGCTCAAACTTCCATATTTTAAGAATTCGATCATTTTTGACGTTAAATATTGCGATTTCTACGAATACCTGAACGTAACGGAAGTCGTTCTATCCTTATCTAACTCCTATTGTGATCGACGCCTAAGTTTGGTTTGATGGATGGGAGTGGAGCCTACATTTTGCTGAGCTTTAACGCCAGGAATGTTTATGTATTCAGCCTTAAGCTATCTCTGGTTTCCCACGCGAATTTCTGCATTCAAGAAAGTGGCGCCGCGCCGTTTGGATTTTATCGGGTGTCGTCCCTAATGCTTTCGACGGTATTTGAATGCAGGATCGACCATTCCGCAGCTGAGCAGGGGCTCCAAAGTCTTTCATATATGTGATACCATTATGCTGATAATAAAGAGGCTTTTCTTTTGGATTGGGGATTCGTTAATTCACCAGAATGCTGATGATTAAAATTGAATCCCTAATTTGATTTTTCGTCAGATAATTGGATTTCCAGTAATCCGTTTGTGCAAAGGTAAGTTTTGTCATATTTAGGTGTGATCCACGAAACCGTTCGTGTTTATCAGTATACTGCCTTGCTTAATTTTACCCGCTCGTGACTGAATATGCAAAATATGTCTTTATTTTGGTTCCTTCTCTTGATATCGTTGCTACTGTGCGTCTGAACCGGTTGTGTCAATCATCGGCGGCGTGAGAAAACTCATTTTAAAATGTATCAACTCCGCCCTGGCGAGTAAAAAATGTACCAGTTATCAAATCAATGGTCCACGAGTTCACTTTGTGGAATGAATACATGATGGTAAAAAATAAACTTTGTTGTATTCCACACAAATATTTTGTGGAATTTTTGTGGAATATAACTAAGTGTATTTTGGACCATCATGTACCAGTTACCCCACTTGCCGTTTTCTTTAAACATTGCCTCTTTACATGATTATTCGCATTTGGAAAATGAAGACTGCCTTAGAAAATCTCGCAGGCATTGCCCAGGATTGCACGTTAGAGGAATTTCTCCTTATTTGTGTGCGGTTAAAGGTGAATTGTGATAGGCTGTTTTAATGATCTGGAAAGAGCTATGCCACGTCATGTAAATTGGATGAAGATTTTAGTTCTCTGCCTTTTCCACAAAACTTCTCACGAATACTGTGCATCGTAGATATCCAGATATTTCACTAAAATAATAAAGAGTTAAGGACGTTCGGTGGTTTCACTCAACTTAAGGCAATTCGACGAAACTTGCTGGAAGTATTACTTATGTTGTCTCAAATCTACCTGAAGTTTTTCAAAATTATTTACCGCAGATTTCTTAGGATATTTGATGTGGAAGTGGGCATGAAATTACATGGGTTCTTATGGGAACACGAGGTGCGACTAGCTTTATTCATCGAAAAGAACGTTTTCTAGTGAAGAATAAAAAAAAACAAACAAAAATAATTTAAATCATCAATAGAATAATGTATTAAAATCATTTGATATACTTTATTTTTTTATTTTTGTTTTTCTCATTCTTAACTAGAAAAAGGTTCTTTTTCATGAATTAAGCTACTCGTACCTTGTGTTCCCCTAAGAACCCATGTAATTTGTTGTCCACTTCTCGATCAAATATCTTAAGTAATCTGCGGTAAATAATTATGAAAATAATCAGGTAAATTTAAGACAACATAATTAATGCTTCCAGCAAGTTTTGTCGAATTCTCTTAAGTTGAGTGAAACCACCGAACGTCCTTAAGTTAAAATGGCCCAGATGTTAACATTAATATTTAACGAAGGAATAATTGCGTTAAAATCTGGCTCATAGTTTATTTAGTGGTACAAAATTTAATACAGGACTTGGCAAGTGTCAAAAGATCAACATAATCCGGATAATCATTAACTGCAGTAAATTTTCTCCCGTCAAAGATTTTATGTAGAATATAAATTACTAGGGATCACGTATAGCGGCGATTGCTAATGTAGTCTTTGAGTTGTTTATAATAATTTGCTAGTATTGGATCATTTCTGTATGATTGTTGTGTACGCACCATATGTTTCCTAAATCTTACTTTATTCCTATGATAAACGTTAAAAATATTTTTCAAATGAAAGTTAGGTCTATTAAATGAAGATTAATAGCAATGGATTTGGCTAATTCATTCGTTGGAGGAAATTCGATTATTTAATTTTTGTTTTTTTTTTCATTGAATTTAAACCTATATTTCTGGTGTACCCCGATGCTCACCGATGTGAGTGGTGCAGGTCGTGTTAACTTTGTGCACCGCCTGAGGCGAGGTGCTATAGAGGATGGGAAATTCGGTGATCAGGTTGCTATGGGAGCTCGATTTACTGGGAGTCGGTGGATCACTGTCCGTCCAATATGTTGTTGCTAATTTAAATCCCGTTCCCCGGTATTCGGTTCGTTGCTGGCCTTATGGACTGTGTGACGAGATCGGACTTCTTGATTAGCCTTCGGGAGCCAGCCGCCCGCCGCTGGGTCATCCCAGTGCGATCCGATCAATGCACGCGTGTCAGAACCCAGTTTCGGGAGTATGGATTCAGTGCAGCGAACGGAGAAGTTCTCAACGTAGTATGTACGTAACGTATGCATTCGACCTCACGCCTTAGATGCATGAAATGATGCAATGGGAAACGTGCATAAAATTTATTTATCATATTTAGGTAGTTTAAATGACAGATTTTTTCTAACTAACCGTAATGTTAAACCCCTATTTACAAAGACGCTTCTGCCCTTGGTATTTTAACCCATTTATATCAAATGATACTTTTATACTCTCATATAAATTTTTTAAATCCATTCCGAATGCTTGCAATCATCAACCCATTCTGATATCTGCGAGCATCAATGATGAATATGAACTTCTGGCTGACTCCAGTGCCATTGGCCGAATACTCCCGGACAACATGCATCTCCAAAATATGTATTAGTTTTATTACTTCTATTACTTCTATTCTATAAAAGCGTATCAGACTTAAATTTGTGAAAATACTTTATGTCCATTTCAAATAAAACAATATTGGTAAATTTACACACAGTATATTATAAAAAAAACAGTTAAAATACACCACCGACCAAGATTTCGGCACGTAATGCCATTATCAATTCTGCACGTAATGCCATACCTTGATAATGGCATTACGTGCCGAAACCTTGGTCGGTGGTGTATTTTAACTGTGTTTTTATAATATACTGTGTGGAAATTTACCAATATTGTTATACTTCCATTCTTTCTACATGGGAGAAACTTATTGCATATTATCCCGATCCAAGCCCTCGACCAAATGTGATTAACCAACAGCATTTGTTGGCGACGCTAATATTTAAAGATTAGCTAATTGACGTCGCTGTCTTAATCGCGATTACACGTTTTGCAGTGGTGATACGGATCCCCTTGGACTCTGATTATCCGCGTGTTACTGCATCTGTTCTTTTTGCGGTTCGATAACAGCAGTTGTTTTTCTTGCCTATAGCATCCGTAGAAGCCTGCGAATGCGATTCCACTCTTTCCCGCGTAGGACTGTAATGCTTCGATGCTACTAAATGAGGTTGCGGTGTCTTATAAGGCAACCTGCATTTCAACGACTCAACCCTTAGGCAGAAGCACCGTCATTTTCCTACATATGCTAATCAAGCTGTCCTCGTGGGTTTATTTTCGCGAAATTAACAGACGTTCTGTGTGCAGATGCTTGGTCGTTGAGATGATGAGCTTTATGCCCTTGAAATTAATGTCTACCTTGAAACGTTTTCATTTAACCGGTGAAATATATGATGTCTTGTCATGTTGTCCCGTAATGTCATTTGAGGATAGATTTCCCCTTCCGGGCAAATGTGTTCCCGCTCTTCTTTGATGTTGCCTTTGCCAGTTTAGCTTGGCCGGTGCTCCCACGGCGCAGCACACAAAGCGGCTTTAGAAACGAATCCCACGTCTCATAGATGTGGGACGTCGACGTGGGAAGTCAGACGTGTGTGATATGTGGGTATTTATTTGCTCGATTATTCTACGGTGGTATTAACACCCCTTCTTCAGTTGATAGAACCATAGAATTTAACTTGAAGACGAATGTTAAGAATTAGGTTTTAGATTATAGTTAGTGGAAGAAATCAAGAGAACTGAATCACTGTTGTACTTTAGACAGTAAAAACTTGCCGGAGTGGAAGAATTTTGCTCTCTGGGAAGCAGAGTAGCCAAGAAACATATTACGAGCAGAAGAGCCCAAGCAAAGAAGGCATTTCATCGTAAGAGGAGTCTGCTGAAAGCTAGTAACACAAGCCTGAAAGTAAGAAAACACTTTATTTAAACATATATTTTGAGCATGCTCGTGTTTATCATTTAAGCGTGTGCAGTAACAGCTGCAGACCAAAAGCCATCGGCCCGGGTTCGAATTCCGGGAGTGGCAGAGATTTTTTAGTGAAATCCCGGTCCCTACTTGCGTGCTATGTGAAGAACACTTCAAGTTTAGCATTCTGTCCGTCGTATATAAGGATTCGTCCGTCGTCCGTCAGTAAATAAGGAACCTTCTGACAAGCCACGTGACTTAGAAGGACCTAGTATGTATATGAATTAAGGTGGCTGGAGCGATTTTTGTTTATGTACAGAATTGCGTGACACTTTGCATATGTGTCCTTATTAGTAATATCTATCGATAAAAGTGAATAAAACTGCATGTTACCGATTTGGTTTCCTGGCAATTCAATGATATTTTAACAAGTACTCTTATGGCACACGGCATATATTTTGAAACAATTTGATTACTTATGTACAGATTTTCTCCTAAATGCGAAATAATAAGTTTCATATTATTATAATAGCTGCAAACAAATATCAAGGTATCATGCCGAGTAAGAAAAGCGTATTTAGATATGATTTTCTCGTAAATTTCGAATTTAGCGCCAAAAATCCAAGTCAAAACAATGCTTTAATGGAGTATTTGCACAAATTTAGGAAACAACGGCAAATGTTAACTTTGAACATAAAAACCCTAAATCCAAAATTTAGCTGTTGCACATTGCCTACTTTTTAAATAATAAGAGATTTAAAATCACAATTTTAGCCTTGCGCACAAACAGACCGCGGCCATATTGCGACTGCTGTGACGTCATCCCCCTGACTCGGCAGTCGCTACCGGGTTTGTTTACATTCGTTCTGGTTCTTTTCCGCCTTGAACGGTGAATATTTTGCGCAATAGGCTATAGGGTGCCGAAGTACACCATGCAGGTACCAAATTATACCCATGGCATAATTAATACAATAAAGAAGGACCAGAGTTTAATGAATTGAACGATAATGTAAGCGATTGAAGCCTATTAGACTGTGCTATTATTTTGTTTGTTATGCCTGCGAAGCACTTATACAATCATTCAATTTCATCAATCCTGTAAAAAACAACAAAACAAAAAGCGCACAGCACACAGGACATTGGCGCGTTAAAATCTATGGATAGTTATACAAACTGAAAAATAAGAAAAAGTACCCCCTCGAATCTCTCGAGATCGTGATCTCCGAACTGCTAGGCGATGACTTGACCGCGTCTCCATCACCATAACCGATATTTTGACTACTTAGACTCACGTACGCTAAACTCATTTGCTCATACATGATCAACTCGGGGTTGCCGTATCTAGAAACTCATATCATTGTTTAAAATACGGGAATTATAAAATAATTTCATCCATGTTTTCATATGTTTAAAATATTTTCCAAATGTTTTTTCATTTCAGTGATGGCAATATTTTTCGGCCACCAAACCGTCAGACGCAACATTTTAGACAGCTAAAAACCCGTGTGCACAATCTATACTAAATTCAGTATATTTCCATTTATGATTAAGTAAGATACTTTATACTTTTCTACAAAATTTGTAGGTACTTAGTATTTTACTTAATCATGAATACAAACAAAAATAACTTATACGAAGTGAAGCCTGCCACTGTCAAGTTTTGCGCAGTAAGTTTAGCCTGTGCCACCATGCACACAAAAATAGTACATTATAGTAAAGCATCCGGTAGTCAACACCATTTAAGACGCACGCAATATTATAAACTAAGAGCATATTCGTAGATTGGGTTTTGCTTCGCTATCTGTTAATACCAGCTGAAAATGTGCCCAGATAACCAAGATTTGAGGTGAAAATTTCTTATTTTTCCAGATTTTTAGTTTAATGATTTCAGATTAGTAAGCATTTTCAACAACTATCAATAATAATTTTGGAGAAACATTGACAGCAAGAGAAAACACCCATTGAGATTAGCGTGGTGATGAACGAGACTGATATTTTCGTGAATACACGTATCGATTGTAAAAAAGTTTCAAATAATCAAGATTGATATTATAAAAAGGAGCAAGAGTTACTACTTATATTGTACTCAAAACACGATAATATTGTCGAGCGCCACAATGTTCATATAAAATTGGAATAAATTTTTTCAAGGTTAGAGACGATAACCTTATAATTTCCGACCTGCTAGGCGATGAATTTACCCCTGAAAATATACCCCATTATAAAAGTTAATACTGGCCTACGAGGAAATTTATAACTGCTACAAAAGCGATCGGCATTGGATATTTGGTGATTGAATTGAATAATTATGAGTGACAATAATATATGTAGTTTGCGGTATAAGATAACCTGCATGGAGTACAAATTCGCATGTCAAAATAATAAACATCAAACGGTTTCCCTTAACCTGTCACAAGATGTACACATGCCGTCGATCAAATGAAGAATAACATAAGAAACAATATACTTTTACAGTTACGTCTTTTAAAACTTCGGTAATTTTTTCTAACTTTTACTATATTGGTAGAAAATTCTAATGAATTACTGAATGACAATTTCCCTCTTTACTATTCATCCAAAACTATCCGCATTCCGCCAAGTAATTACTCGATAGTTGATGCAACAACCATGGTTTATAGTTGGATCAAGCCTCGATTATACCTGTTGACTTTACAAACGCAATGATTCCCTATTTTGAATCAGTAAAGTCGGAATAATTCGTATATTTCCACTTCATACATCCTCAACACGCTATAACACAATCTCACCCGTCTGCTGCAAGGGGGATTACGTCACTACGCAACGAGCCAATGGCTGGGCGTAAATATATCGTTGCGAAAACAATGCTCAATAAATCGTGATTATTAAACAAACTAGGCAAGATTTAGAGCTGGTAATTTAAATATATTATTATGGAAACACAATTTAAGATATAGAATGGATTTCATAGCAATCCCCCATTTATGCAAACACTCCATTAAGGCGAAAATTTGAAATATAACTCTTGCATCATATACATTACTGCATGTACGGTGATTTCAAACGTATAAACAGGTGTACTTGTGTGAAATGTGGTCCAGGAATATTTTTTTCGACTTACTTGAAAAGTTATTGGAATGTGCCTTCAACGACTCACGATTACCGCTCCAGCCACCATAAATACAGTGCAGAAAAAAAATATTTATGTTTTTTTAAATTTAGAGATGTGACATTTTCTCGACTGACAGTTTCGGAAGCTCTCCACCATGATGACACGCAATTTCTTTTCGTCGGATGTCCAGGGATTCGTCGACTGGGCGGTCCCCAATGTAGTACGTAGGTTGAAGCTCGTCAAATTTGCCGGTCGCCGCCGCCGCCTCGCGGTCTCCGTTGCCGAGTTCCTGACGTTTTTGTATTCGCTGTTGTGGGAGGAGGGGGAGTTCCCGAGTGGATCGTGCCTCGCATCGAACATGGCGGTGCTGGGAAGGAGGTCACGGGGAGAGGGAGGAGGTGCCGCAGAGTGGGGGCGGGAGGGCAGCAGCCTCCCTCTCACGACACTTCTCCACTCCACGCCCGTGTATCCCAGCGGCACGCGCCGGGCGATGATCGAAACGGAAGCAAGGACTTCCCACTCTCGCGGTTGCCCCGCTCCGCGCCGGTCGCTGGGCGACTCCCAGCGCACATGTTTATCGGGAGAGTGAGTACGGGGAAGGTGGGGGAGGAGGAAGGGTTGGGAGGGAAGGGAAGGACGTGGAGGAGTGAGTGAGTCAGCTGAGAGAGTTCGCGGAGCTGCAGCGCCGCGAGCTTGCGCGCTGGGATGAAAAGCAAGCGAGGGGGCGGGAGGGCTTGGATCAAGGCATCTCAGTTGCCGCGTGGGGGTTGTGGGTGGGTGGACGGGTGCCAAATGCCAGCAAGGGCAGCCGATTGAAGGTGTTGTTGGGTGGTGACTCCGATGGGTGCTCGTCCGGCGGTTGATACGCGTGTGTCAAGATTCAGAGTGGTCTGGAAGCGTCGAGTCAAATGAAGATGGAACTCGGCCATTTTCGAGAAACTTGCATACATTTTAACAGAGGATAGCGAAATTGCATGACCACGCGTTTCCCGTGCAAATACGAGGCAACATCTGCTGTAGCGATATCGTTAGTTGAGGAATATATACATGAACAGGCGTCAAATAGTACTTCACAATTATAAATGTTGAAAAGAGAATGAAATGAATTGATAAAAGAGTTGAAAAATCATTCACTCCGCGACCTTGAAACCTATTCACTAAAAAATTCACTTTTTTTGCTTTTTAACTTAAATTTACAGTAGAATTTTATTCAACTGCATGGGAAATTTTATTTTAAAATCACTAAAAAAAGAAGGCATACATTTCAAAGCAATTCCTTGATCAATTTCGTTTCAATAGACATCTCAGGCGGACTAACACAAAAATTGACGTTCGGATGGGTATCCTTTCGCTCGACGTCACACATGGAACACCATTCAACCTAAAGAACTCCATATGACGCGTGCTTGATGACAGGTCTGGGAGGTTTCCTCCATGAGGAACGGACAATGATTTAAGACTTTTTTTATTTAAAAAAATCTGATCCATCCGTATTTTCTAGTGTCTTCGTACGATCGTTGTTTTTTTATACATTTGATTGGAAAGTGGGATCAAGGACTGTTGAGGAATTAGTAGAATACAACGTTTTGTAATATAAGCAATATTATTTTGGAGGTAATATTTTGGAGAAGTATTTTTCTTAATAGACTAACGGACTTCGTTCTGTTTATTTAATATCCGTTAACTATGCAAAATTCTGTCCACTTCGTTCATTAGAATAAAATTTCTTACTTAATGTCGTCTTAGGGGGCCAGAGAGGCGATTTAGCTCGATATCGTCGTAAAGTTGAAGTAATAACTTTTATTTAAAAAACTCTTATGCTTTCAATTGATGTTATGTTATTCATTTCTGTGATCGAATATTAATTATAATACTTACTAAATTGGACCAAGGATTATAATGAAAAGGAGTGAATATATTGTTTATTGGATTGGAAAAACTCCATTAAAAGCGTTTAACTCGCAATCGACTTTGCAACGCAACTCTTTTTTACCAGATTTATTACGTCGCGTAATGTCTGCGGAAGAGGGCAAGGGCCTAGCCACGTTGAAACACCGGTTCCCATCAGAACTCCGAAGTTAAGCAACGTTGGGCCCGGACGGTGGTAGGATGGGTGACCCTCCTCCATACCTCAACCAGGCATGGATGGAGAGATGATACTCCCTCCATACCTATACCGGCAGGCCGGAGGGAGACCGGGCCGGTTGGAGGGAGGACATCCTCTATACCTGGTACTGGGGTGAGGCAGGGGGAGAACAATCCTCCATACCTCTACCGAGGTGCTCTTGTCCCCTGTCTGCAAGTGGCAGACAGGCATGGGGTTGGCACAATGGACTAAGAAAGGTCTAAGTGCCCAGGGCTCCTGACGAAGGCCCCCCCAACAACAATCTAATCTAATGTCTGCGGAATAATACCGACGTCGATAAGTAGAAAACACATTTACTTAAGAAAATGTACTATTTTTTATGTACTTTGGAGTCATTACGAAATTTTCATATCCATTTTATGTCACCATCATTAATTAACATTTTTTGTGATCACTTATATTTGATGAGAAAAGGGAGCTGTGGAACGAAATATTAATGAGCGATCTCATCGAGACTTGAGGGAAGGAAATAAGCATCATTGTATTCCAAATGAGCAGAGCACAAAAGTTGTAAGAATATGTATTGTAGCTAATTTTGATGTGAATTTCTCGTATATTTATGTATATTATTATATCGTAAGTTCATCGCAAAGGAAGAGGTGTTAATTTGTATTTTTTTTCGAGCGTTTGCCGATTTTGCGGGGCAGAGAGTAATTACAAGGTTTTCTCTACTTGAATGCATCCGTGAATTAAGAGAGTAGTGGAGGGAAAAATGGGACGAAACGAAAATAAAATGTGAATAGCTATAGGGAGTTCCACATTTAGTTGACACCACGGATATTTAGTTGACAAATGGAGATTCGTTTCCCATGTAAATCTCGATAAGGCCGGTGGTGCAATATTGCCGATAGCTGAACCAAAACTAACATAGTTCTATGCAGTGTAATAACTGCATATCTGGGAGTCTTTCAATATGCAAATCTTAATCTATATAGTAAGTCACTTAAATTTAACGCTGGGTTGAAAATAATTGCCTATGTGGTCTAGAAGTGAGCAAGCCTATCGTTAAGTATAGCTGCAGCGTTCTCTATGAGGCCAATTTTGTCAACTATATGTGGAACGCTCTTTACCGTCCAATGAAGTATTGTGGATAAAATTGAGGGAATTACTGTGGAGATTTCTGTCGTGTTACGGCGACCGTACGGCTAATATTTCCTGGGCGTTGAATCGTGACAGTAGACCCACGTTCGGATCTCGAGGGAGGCGAATGCCTCCTACTCGGCCATTGTATCTTTAATTTTTATCTGCCCTCCTACTCTGCCTCGAACTTGACGAAGGGAAGGTTAATGCGTGTTTTTTTGTGGCTTCGGAGGAAGTTTTTTCACCACCGTTGAGTCATCGCCTGGGAATAGGTTTGAGTGCCCAGTTGTTCAACCTTCATCACTTCATGTGTTTCATGCCACAGTAGGCAGGACGTCAATTCTTGCTGAGCTTCTAAAGACGGAATTAAGTCTTCTCTGAAAACTTTCTTGCTCTCTTTTCATCTTCGAAACAGCTTAGATGTGTTAACTCCCTTATGTGAAAACGGTGTTTATAAGATAATGACGTGATCTTTTAAAATATGATCATCATGCGATATGAAATAATCCTCTTTACATCGCATAAATTAAGTGTTTTAAGAGGAGGCTGTAACTTTTCAGGGAATTATTTATGTGTCTTGAGTACCGTGTCTTTTTAGACGAGTATATATTTGGGTAATTCAAGAATGTCCGTATGCTCTGTCCATATAATAGTAACTTGCAGCTTGCATCGCCAAATAAAGATAATTTCTATCTGCATTATTGAAAAAATTACGTTGAGTAGTTTTTTTTAAACAGCAGATAGTTTATCTGATTCTCAGGGTGGAAAGAGTACGTTCTATGCGTCTTCTTTGAGCAAAACCATTAACTTTGCTTGAAAATAGCATATTTTTTCTTTCGACAACTGGGATGTCTTCAGTTGGAATTCATACTTCTCCGCCTACCTCAAGTCATTACCCTTCCCTACATTTACACAGGACGCTACATTTTGATTACAACTTCGTCGTTCATTTCCTTTCAGTGGCGTGGTATCCCAAACATTTCCCGATGTGTCATGGACACTCGAAACATTTAGAGCGAAGTGAGATGGTAGAGGCTTTGTTCTAAGAGGGAGGCGATTTAATGGCCCATTAAGACCTCGACTGCTAATTTACGACCTCCATTTCGCCTGACCTCGATTCCTGTTCTTACACATCTCGGCGGGAGACGATGCATTTTATCCCAGTAGCATTAGAGAAAAGAATCGCCAGTTTCCGAGAAATGTAGTGCCAAGGTTTAGTTTAGATCTGAAAGGTATAGAAAACATGTGTTCAGAATTGAAGAATGAACGCTAACAGCCTTATTTTTGAAGTAGCTAATAATTCCATGAGGTAAATGGCCACTTTCGAAATTTAAAATTTGGGTAGATACAGATTAACTTAACCCCGCATGTGGCACCGGGTCGATCTTATTAATCTTGTACTCATGATAAGTCACCACATTCAGCCTTGGCCGAACCTGACATGTGTAGTAAGGAAAAGAAGTTTGGTTCATATACCTGAATTCATGAGGTTTTTATTTTACCATCTACCCCAAGAAGGTTGAAATGTCCTGATAGCGCTATCAGGACATTTCAATCGTTATTCATTCAAGCGCTATAGGAGTTCTTAGCGAGGTCAGAATTCCGCCAATATGGCTTATTCAACTTTTGCCTCATCCAAGTGGGATTCCCTCCATTGAGCATAATTATGAACGTCAAATAAGGTCGTGTAACGGCCATGTCATCAATTTTCAGGGATAAAATAGAAAATATATTCCCTGCACGCGCCATATTCCTATTATCATAGTAGTCATTCAATCCTAAGATTGGTTGACTGCATCCCTCTATTTTACCCTGCCTTCTACTAACTCCTCCATGTCCTAATAGTGCTTCTGTTTCTTACCCAATTTTAACTGACCTATGTATTCGTCCATCGGTCTTTCTCGTCGGGCATTTCATTCTATTTTTCCTTGCATTACGTTCCTTACGAATTCGTTGCCCCTCATAAGTGTGGCCTATTCGTCTGGACCTTATCTTCCTGATTGTGCTCTTTATTGTCTGCTCCTCTTCAGTTCTTCTGCCCGATTCCCCTGTCAATACCCCTTTGTCAAGATCGAAATATCATTTAAACTCTGTGAACGACCACAATTTTCTTCGTTTTGCAACAGGGCACTAGAATGGAACAATCAATGTAGTTTCGAGAATTACTTGGCAACAAGTGAATGAAAATTAGCAATTTTTGAAATGTGAAATATACATATAATTTCTGGCTAATATTTCGGGCGGAATTGAGTGGTAGAAGTTACCTTTGGGAGCGTGGTGGCCTAGTGGGTAGAGCGCTTGGCTACTGATCGAAGGGTCCCGGGTTCAAATCCAGGTGAAGCCTTTGGACGGCCCCGAACAAAAAAAATCCTCGGAGTGCGAGGTGGCCCAGGGAAAGGAACTGGCCCCCCTACCCTGAATGTGCGAAATTCTCACGCCTGTGGCTTAGTCCGGGGTGAGCTCTACCTTCAACTATCCAAACCAACCTTCGGGTTGAATCACTAAGTGAAGTGAAGTGAAGTTACCTTTACACGCGATTTCAATGCTTTGGACCGAATAGGCGTTTCCCTACTTATACTAAGCACTCATATTCCTAAACACACCCCTGCTCAATGCATGGGATCAGTAATGCCCTCTCTGGTATGTTTTAACCACATTGATCGACTCAGGTGGCCTTATAATCTTCCAATGTAGTACATCTATCCCAATGACGGATCGAGAAGAATGTCCGTTGCTGTTGACAATGTTATCCAGATCGTAAACGCGCCAGCATAGCAACCCTAAGGTTATTGTGTTCGGATCACTACTGCGTTTTTCGTGTTGTATACATGTAATTATCAAGTTATTTGGTCAGAGAGTGCGATAGAACCTTAGCAGTGTAGTTGAAGCATCTTAAAGTCCATTTCTATGTCCGAAAATGTTCTGAGTTTTGTTGGTCATTTCATTTAAAGACGCTTGTCATTTGAAATCGTGGGTATACTATAGCTGTTCCTCGTGAAACTTATCGGGATTCGGGAGAAGCGTAAAATGAAAAAAAGAACCAAAGTTGTAACAGTTTTTTCCTTGTTTTTTATTGATTCAAAAAAGTCGAAATTCGCATATTGTTATTTAAAATTGACAAAGCATCTAAATGCGATAAAAACAAACTACAAAAGACTAATGGTGAAACTCAAATATTTAAGTAACAATTGAGGCTGAAGTGGTGGAGCTGTTTCATGATGGAGGTAAAAAAACGAATGTTGCAAGTTTTCCACAAGTACCTAATAGGTTTATTTCACTACTAGTTTCAACGTACTACGTCATTATCTCATTCGTCACTCCATAATTACGTAGTACGTCGAAATTAGTCGTAAAATAAAATTCTTACTTGTGGAAAACTGCAATATCTGTTTTTTACCTCCATCAAATATAAAACGCAACTATAAAAAGCAGAATTTATCACTTATTGGGAAGTGGATCTTGAAAATATGCTGACCAGTTAATCAGGAAAATTATTTTAGTTAGGTACGGAACACATCTGCAGCTGTTGTTATTTCACTTGATTTATAGCTTAATTGAATCCTCTTCAATATTTTCATGAATTGTGACCTATGGCCTTGCGAAAATTCCTTGCCTCGCATCCATACGGGAGGTTTTGAAGTCATACTTCAATGTAGGTGTCCTTCCTCACAGTCTTTCTGATTGGGGTTTCTAGTTATACATCTATATACTATGGCTTTTTTCTCAAGAAAATGTTGAAAATTTATTTTGTTGGTATTTTCATTGTAACAATACTTATGTAACAGTTACTGCATTTATTTGTTTGGCATACATTTTTGTAATTTTCCGGTGGCTCAATTCTGGTCTTATGACCTTGGAGACCACCTAAAGCTCCCGCTCCTTTGCTGTTACCAGTTTGTGCAACAAAAATTTTTGGGAGTAAATAAATTATTATTATTATTATATATTACTATCTTTCGAGCCACCGCATTGGCGTGTGGCAGGGGGTGTTAGGACTCCAGCCGTGTGGTGGTGTAAAGGAGAATGTTATAGGGAAGTGAAAAAGTGAAGTGTATTTCGGGAGTGTTTTGAGTGGATCTGTTTTTACTATGGCCACTTATTGTGCGTGGAGAGAACGAATTTTTGTACCTATCTGTTCGGAAATGTATGTATTTTATATTATCTTTCCTGTCGGACCTAGAGATGTAGTGCGGCATCAAAATGATATTTTCTTTTTGTCACACGGAATCACACCTGTTCTGAATTTCTCAAGCAATCAAAGTCTAGCGTGTAGCCCCTGTGTCTCCAGTGGTTCCCAACCTAATCACTCTAAAAGCTGTGAAACACTCTTTGTTTGCTTGGAGCAGTTTTTAACGAAGCGCAAAGCTTTCCTTAAAATGTTATTTATTTTTCGAATTAAAACTTTTTGTCCAGGGTCACAAATTCTCGCGACGTGTTCGGGTTTCTACTTCCAAGGTGTATTGCGGATGAGATGTTCGAAATCCACGCAAGGCTGCGAGGATGCAAAACTTAAAAAGAGGAGTGGGTATCCGCTTGCCCTTTCGAGATTTCATCTTGAAAATGTCCTTCGTCGCCAGCTGGCATCGCGATGATGACTCGGCCGGCCGGCCGGAAGTCTCCCCATTGATTAAAAATAGCCCAGAGGCGCACAAAATAACTTATTTCCCACGAAAGAGAATTTTGGCAGTGGACTTCAAAGGGGAGTTTTAACGCCATTAAATTGGGAGTATCGTGCGTCGACCCTCTTAGGAAAAAAACAGCGAGTCAATGCTCGCGTGTGGTACCCACGTCAGCGACTAGCGAGGGGTCGTTCGCGGAGTGAAGATAACGCGATTTCTAGAGAGAAAAATAAGTAATTGTATACTTTGAGAAGCAGAGCGAAGGTGTTTATTTTTTTAAGGATGCGAAATAAGTTAACCAAGTTCAACATGAGCCAGAGATCGAGACCTTGGACGCTAAGAACCCTAATGAGTAGTGAATTGCAGTTTAATTACAATCTGGTGGTTGCACATTTCTTTTTGTTTCCATCTAGCACGGCTCACTACTAAGCTACCACAATAGAAATCTCTCTTGCGGAAGTTGGACTCAACCTTGAAATGAGTCCAGCTGTGAGGTGGAGGATTCTGTCGAAGGTGTCACTGTTTGTTTGCCTCGCATTGCATAAGTCAATTTGGAATGGAGGAGTCGTTCAGTTGCAGTCCATTACCATTGTGTGGGGTCTTAGGTGGTGGTTGCGAGGCGAACGCTGTTTGCCTTTTGTTACCTTTGGCTACTTGGTGTGATGACAGGCAAGGTGTCGAGAGGGAAGCTTGGGTAATGGAGAAAAACGAAGCGAGTGCATCGTTGTTTCTCTCGCCGTGTGACGCCGGAGAAATTCAAATTTTCAAAGGCTAGTTTTCACCTACGGCGCCGCGTTCCATTGGTTAACTCGAATGTATGTACTCGACTTCGACCATTCATTGTGCACCTGATTGTACTCCCTCCCTACCATCTTCTTAGAAAATCGAATTTTAGCACTCATGGGAATGGGAATCATTTTGACGATACGAGGTGATAATGTGGTAATGGTTGATATGACGATGGAAATGTCATTATTTTATACAAAAAATGAGTGATCACTGAAGGTTGCATTATTGTCTTAAGTATGTACTGTATCTGCTACTTATAAAGTTTAATTTCTACGACGGTGAGAATGTAATATTAACAGTTAACTGTTAATGAAGTCTTTTCTACGAGAGAATATTCACTGTCAAATGTTAGAAACAAAAACAACTTAACAGAATAGTAGTTAACAAAATAAGTGATGGTATTCACTTTTCATTAACTTGGATATAGTTCGTCTATGTTAAGGTAGAGAAAAGCTTGTTTTTAGCCAAGAAACCTATCTATTCATCGCTGGTAGTTCATAACTGATTATATTTCACAAGCGATGAATTTATAAGAGCAACATTCTACGGTCTATAGCCAGTGAGAACCTAAACCTCGTTAAAAACGGCTGAGTTTCGTTTACTCATTGGAAGTCCGTTCGTCATAGACATTTGGTAATATGACTGAAGTCTTATCCATGAATTCAATATTTGGTTTAGTACATTAAAAAAAATGGGATTGTAAAAATGTCCTACCTCAATTATTGATGTTGTTGTGGAAGGGACAAGCTATTTAACTATTATTGAACGGGCTAGTAAACGTGTGCCCATGAAGCTATGTCACAAAATAGTCGCTGATTTACAAGTACATCGTGTGGTTTTATGAGTGCTAGTTATGATATTTCATGGTAACACAATGTTGTGCTCTCTGTCCACCGCGTACACTGTTCATTTATTTTAAGTCACATTTGAGATAACTGTGATAAAACGGAAGTTTATGTCATCACATGGTATCTGTATTTTCTGTGATAAGTTCATGTTTGCTACGAAGCCATATGGCAGGTTCTCACGTCCTCGCATATTTTTTGTTTTCGTAATTTTTTGTTGTCCTTCACGAGGACCGACTACGAAG
The DNA here is from genome assembly GCA_963573305.1 of Pyrrhosoma nymphula. Classification (NCBI taxonomy): domain Eukaryota; kingdom Metazoa; phylum Arthropoda; class Insecta; order Odonata; family Coenagrionidae; genus Pyrrhosoma; species Pyrrhosoma nymphula. The sequence goes on from OY754327.1 coordinate 33,299,169, forward strand.
TCATAGCAGTTGTTCAACGCAAAATTATGTGAATCCTTATTTTCGTTCCACATCCTTTTTTATAAAAACTTAGATAATCCATATTATTTTATTTTCTTCCCAAGCATAAAGGCACGGAGTCAGTTTTCCATTTTGTGATATAAGTTATTAGTTTTATTTTGGGAGGCAAAAAAATCGATAAAAAATTTCCCCCCGTATACCTAAAGTGCAAATTTTACCAGCCAACTGCTGTACCAAACGGGGCCTGATCCCGTTTTTTTTCTTCTCCAATTTTTTGCACGCCTATCCCCACTCCATTTACGAACTGCACGCACTCTTTTTATCTCCTCCCCTTCGCCCGTTCTGCGTCTGTCGGGAAAGTTTGAAGAGTAATGTGCTGCTGCCGTCAAGAAGTTCAGCGTAATTTATTGCTCTGGGACATCATTCCTTATAGAGCTAACTACTGCATTAGATCTTCATGTCGAGAAAGTAATAGATAGTAGGAGGCTTTAGGTGGTACCCCATCAACTTATGTGGGAAGTATTTTACGAAACGTTTTCTCTCCTTTTAGTTAAACGTAGTTTTCTCATTAGTCATATGTATGAAATGTACTCTGTACATACGGCTCATCATCATTATTTAGTATTATAACTAGCGATTGGTAGGTTTTGTGGACAGTTCCTACCACCCTTTCATGCCCAAATGATACTTTTCTACCCTTATGGATTATACCCTACCGAGTGCCCTAACGACGATATTCTCTTAATTTTGAGCTCAACGAGGATAAGTATTGTTTGTTACTTTACAGTGAGTTACCAACTGCATTTATCTTTATCATGCTTTCTTTTTTTTAAAAGAAAGATTTGGATGGAAGTTTTGGGCACGAATTGCCCCTTAGAATGGTCATCAGGAAACGTTCATGGGAAAACTATATATTTGCCCTGTATTGAGTGTATTTCATTAGGCTCCTCACAATTTCCTATTATCCTTACGTCGTATAACAAATACGGCTTCCGGAGGAAATTGTATTCAATGTTGCTGTTTGAGAAAGTACTTGGAAGTATTGTGGAAAAAGTCGGTTGGCACTAAATTTGAGATGACTCTAATTGCATTTTTGGTATGTGTTTTACTGAAATTTGACGGATATTATATTTTTAACGCAAGAATCGTAACAATGCGACCATTCATTGTCCCATAAGGGTTAATTTTCTCTAGTATTCCCTCTTATTTCCTCTCGTTTATCTTTGTTTTTTCCTAGTACTGAACAAGCTAATCACAGATAGCGACTCAAAGTACGAGACGCATCTGTTTTGGTGGATTTAAACCTTCCGAAATCTTATTGTGTTGCTTCATCATGATGATTTAAGTAAGTCGCTCATGGCATCTAATATCTTCTTGAAAATTTTGTTGGGACTTAGGTAAATACATTTTATTAAGATTACTCATATTTTCAGCCGTAAAGTGAATGGTTCTACCTCTGCGAACGACACGAGAGCGAAAGAAATTCAATGGAGTTTTTTCCCTGTGGAAGGAAAATGTGATGGCAGCCCTGTGTGAATGTGTGCGGTTATATATTTTGCTGTCTGTTTGTCTAGACATTCTAGATGATATAGCGTTTGAGTGCACCCTCCTGCCGTTTTTCATGGGGCAGTTTTGAGGCAAAACCAACAAAGAAAGAGTCCATCTCGTCGTTCCCATTCGGGGCAGGCACTGTCGGCAGCCTCCTTTATAGCTCAGGAAACTGCTCTTCTTTACTACTCTCAGCCACGCAATTGCATCCTAGTGCACACTGCACACATCTCACCTATTTCACATTCATTCGCGCGCTTCTACTCCTAATATTCCCTCTTTTGTGATTCTCCCCTGAAGTCTTTCTTCGATCTTCTTGATTTCCTCCTTTCTACAAAAAAGTGGATTTAATGTGTTTGACCCGAATAGCATCGGTTGAAGATATTCGAATGGGGATCTCACCCCAACATCCTCACTTCCCGGCAGCCTTCCCTGTTCTTTCACAGAACTCGAATTGGTACATAAAAATTGAACTATGATTTATTAAAGAAATATGTAAGAGAAGAAACGTAAGTCAGGTGGGTCAGTGCTAATAATATATGGCCGTTTAAACATTAGAACGAAAATTGAACGAATAACTTTGTAGCCTTGAAATACCTCAGGAAGAATGCCTTATATTTATTTTCCATACAAACTTGAAAGAAATTGAAAATCAAAAATTATGAAACTATTTAAGATCATTGTGCAATGAATAAGGGGTAAACATTGTGTGCAAACCCCTACGTAAAAGTTAAAAAAATTAATGTACGTTCCGCAGACCCCTTCGGGAGTAGGCTTCTTCCTTTAGGTAGGTAGGTAGGCCTTTCTAGACCTTTCCTGACCTTTCTAGACCCTAGACCTTTCCTGTGGCCTTTAATATTACATTAAACATTAAATAACGGACAATCACACTCAACCATGCCCAGAGAGGTGAAAAATCCACCCAAGCGGGACTCGAACCCGCGATCTTAGAGTTTAATAGGCGAGGAATTAACCCCGCCGCAAGCAAGGCCGACAAAACTATCGGAAAATAAAATTATCGCTGACTGTGAGGCTAAATTTGAAATATGTAAACAAAAAAAATATTATTGAGTAATAAATGTACTGTGTTGTATCTTAAACACTCGGAATAACGTGCTGAACTGCATGACTCGTAAAAGAGAACTCACCGGAAGGGGGCAAGAGATTTATGGCAGTAAGGTGGGAGGGCGTGGCTTTAGGATGCGGGGAGTCTTAAAAAAATATTTTTCTGCTAGCTCGTCCCATGAAATTTTGAAAGGAAGACTCCTTATGACTTAGAATTGTGAGAATTATGGGTAACGAGAGAAAAGCAAGTGTTGCTCTTACCTTCGGAGTAAATGTGTTGGGAGATTTTATACAAACAAATTATACCAACAAATTATACCAACAAATTATACCAACAAATTGTGCCAACAAATTATACCAACAAATTGTGCCAACAAATTATACCAACAAATGGGAAATATGTTGGTGCGCAGGTCAAGCGAGACTTATTTTATTTCGCCTGATGAAAGTAAAACTCTAGCTCCCTAATGGAAGAGAGTATTGTTTTCAATGAAAATTATTTTGAAGTATTTGATTAGCATGAATTGATGTATTATTTTCAAGTGAATCAATTTCAGATCATCCTTCATGCTTCCATACAAACGAAATAAGACTATTCTTATTAGGATAGGTCTCGAGTGATTTTCCGTGGTAGTACAGGGTTTTACTGACGCTAAGTGATATAGTGGGAAACTTTTAAGTAGTGGTGTGGTATTACTTGTTTATAATTGTAATGCATAGAAAACATCGAAACGTATTTGATTTTGTTACACCGCCATTTAATACAATTACCTATGGTTTTCAGAACCGAAAGAAAAGTAGATGGCTGGAAATAATTGGTAGGGCGAGGGTTCCAAAGTGCTTCATTTGGATTTAAATCTGGGACACTCCAGATTATTATCAGATGGCATGGTGCTTGCAATTCGTATAGTTAATAAGATGTTTTCTTTAGCAGTTGTATTGTGCATTTCAATGACGGATACAAAATTAAGATGTAAACATTGTTAATACGGAGAATTTACAATTATGGAAAAGAATGATAAGAAAGCCATAATTTTTATCCTTAAGGTCGGTTTGTTGGTGAGTACAAGCTCATCAATTTAGCTGATCCACACGTCCAGTGAGATTCACACATCAGTGTAGGGAGCCAGGTTCCTTTTCCTGTGCCGAATGTGGTTTCCCAGAAAAATCAGTGGCTCAAAAAAATCTCGCAGCTTGAATTAATCTGGATGTGTCCAAAAATCCTATCCCGAGTAAAAACCAAGGACTTTGTGTTAAGATAATTTTGACTGATAGATAAAAGAAGAAAACAGGTGGTGTCTTTGTGCTCAGAGGTGAAGCCTGTTTGTTTATTTGTCAAAAGTGGCCTCCCAAACATGGGGTCCACGCAAAAAGTTTCCATTTACGTCATGTATATTCTATGAATTTCGTCAAATATTTTCGCTTCACATGCATACGAATAAATAATCGCGGTTCCGCGAAAAATCGCCAATTAATATCTCTTCTTTCGGCGTATTAACTGCACAACTGATCCATACAATATGTCCAACTGCGCATTTAGATAGCTTTAATATTCTCTTGTGCGATCGTGTATCATGGACTCATCTATTTTCTCCTTTAATCTACGGTTTGACTGAACGTTTCCTTTAAAAAAAATAAAAGTTTCAAGCTATTCTTAACCTCGAAAATATAGAATACCCTTCGCTCAATCGCATGCACGTGACGTAGCTGGGTCTTATTCTTAAGATCTCTTCCTCCGTGTGCTAGGTGAAGGGCGACCTCGAGTCACTGTGGACAGTGGGCGGTCCTCGAAAGGCGGGAGGAGGAATGGGTTTTCTTATCTGCCCGGAGGAAGTTGAGAGCATCGCTCTTCTAAGAAAGGGAAGGAAGACGAGAGAATTTTTTCGGGGGAGGGAAGGGTAAGAAGTGGTGCAGGTGGAACGAGAGAGCGCTTGTGGAGATTGTATGTATGCTGTTTTTTGTACACGTGTGTTTGCACTGCGATGGTAACAATGAACGAGCGTAGGAGTTGCTGTGAAGCAATTCTTTGCCGAACTGAGCCCGTTTGGTACATACGTACATGTTTAAGAGTTATAAAAATATATAAATGTTGAAAGGGGCCTTTTAACTCACTGTCAATGTGTAGAGCGGCTGAGGGACCAGGGGGTGGATACTGTTTGCTCATATACAGTTATTCATATCCAAAGAGATGTACAAAATTACTAAATTTACGTACATTTGGTACCCTGCAAGCCATCTCAGGGATATGTGGCTGGGGGGTGATTCCACACCAGGCATAAATTAACCGTCAAACATACTGCCATGCCGTTATTTGCTGCTTTATTAAATATACTATTATGTTAAATTGAGTTACGCACGCGAAAGTGTCTTCACATGCGACATCGCTTCTAATCATCTCTTTGCCCATGCGAGATAGACACTGCGCTCATCATACATGACGGGGACCATCTGTTAGAGTTCAGTCATGCTAACATGCAAAGGATTATTAAAAATTCACAGACGCATATAATTAAATAGCACCATGAAGACATTGAACAAAGAGAAATTAAAAAAGCATGAAAACAACGCCATCTATCGTTACCATCAACATTATTGGCAGCATCGATCATTCCGTCAGTTGAAAAACAATTGAGTGAAAGAATTTACAAATCAATGAATGACGAAACTCATGAAATGAGTACAATAAATCACCTAAAGAATTATTCAAGGCTCTCTATTGAAAAAAAGCCAAACGTTAATTATTCTTAGGTATTTGAATAATTTTCTGTCACCTTTTTAAAACAGTGACTTCGTTATACAATTTTATGTATTCAAACGGACCAAACGATGCAAAGTATCCTTTGAATATATATTTACCATTGGTAAAGAGAACAAAATGTTGGTGAGGGTAATTATGTATCTTTTGTACCGATAGTTTCTAGGTTAGGATCTTTAATTTAGATCTTCGTCACTGTCGAGCGAAATGTCCGAAACGTGCTGTTATGTAACTTTTTTCTGATGACAATATCTCATTTTTGCTCAAGTCTCCGAAATCCTATCCGTTAACAACCAAATCTAATTTTCGATTTGGACACGAAAAGTTGCCTAATATTTCGAAATTGCCACGAGAAAAAATCGGCAGGGCTCCTTTGCGTTGCCAACTTTGATGGCCCAGGCCGACTTTTTCTCGTGGATATTTCTATGTACATATTTTAACGCCGTATTTGCGGCATGCATGGATAACTTCATACGTGGCCTACATTATACTTCGCCCAGAGGGTCCCGGCGTCGAATCCTTGTGAGCAATCTGGGATAACCTCAGCCATAAAGCCTCGTGGTGTGATATTCCTGGCACCGGAACTACATAGGAAACCACAGTTAATTCAGAATCTCTTCCCTAACTTGGCACGCGATAAAGCCTGTCCCTATTCTCAAAAATCTATAAAATTTGGAGTTAGTCCGGCCAGTCTTTTATGAATGGCAACCACGGGTGTTGCATGCTGTATTATTTTAAAGGTCTCTGTTGAGTGAGATATTTCAAGCTAACTAAGTAGGTAATATATGGCAACCTTATTTTGCAATGAATATTTTTTACGATAATACTGCATTCGCACAAAACAAGGCCTTGTTTATCAAAAGAAGTCCAACCTCTCTGTGGGTTAGACAGCGTACGTGATTTTTATATAAACCCCCACATTACCAAAAGAATCACCAATACACCTCTCACAATGTTTACTCTTTTACATATATCTTATACTCTTAAACGAGCAATGGTTTAATACAAAGGTTTTCTTGAAAACGGCTTAGTGATTTTTTATGATAATTTTGTATTGTGTTTTTAATTAGAAAAATTTATTGGTCTGACTTTCGGGAATATTCGTTAAGGGACCGAGTTTGAGTCCCAAAAAGATTTACGGGCCAAATAATAAAACACGTGTGAGGGGATTTTTTGTATTTGGGAGAGTATTTTATTTTACTATATTAAAATATGATTCATGTAATACACTTAGGACGATGAGACTTGGACTAAGTTGAGGATCAGAGAAGTAAGCGATCGGAGGGCTTGAGGCAATGTGATTTTCATCGACGCTCGGAAAGTTAATTTGCTCAGCACATGCGATTTATTCGTGAATTCGCTCAAAGTAAAATTACAATCCGATCGAAAATATCTCTCCAGATATTTTTTGCAATCGGCGTTTCAGCAAAATAGCACTAACATTTGAACAACATTCGGTAACAACAACTACGTATGTCATATCCGCTCACGAGCATTGGTTTTGCAGCTCCCGCTCGACGGAGGCTGTTGGTTCCTGTGTTGGGATCTTTGATGGTTGTCCTAGCTCCCGGTGCTACGGAGATTGGATTCAGCGTCTCCGGAAATTGAAGTGGATTCGTCTTGGACGTCGGCGGAGAGGTGGATCTCCCTAGCATGCCTCCATATTGGACTCTTCTCTCCTTTTTTTTTACTTACTAACACAGATACAAATCGTGTTCCTCGCTAACCTTATGTTTCTTAAAAGTACTGAAGGGGCATCGCGAAAAAGACCACCTCTGGGTTGGTGTATTCTTACGTGCTTCAACATACAAGTTCATAGACTAAATTCTAGTTGTGCAAGAAAGCCTATATGATTGTATTGAAGCAAATAGAGGAAAATGATAGGAATTCACTATCGAGGGAAGATGCTCTTCCTCAACGTGATAATTCAAGACAGGTAAACCGAGTTACAGATGTTACGAAGACGGTGAGGAACTCACATCTTACTTATTGTGCGAATGCCTATCAATCGCCGCCTTCGGGATTCAGTACCTGGGTACTCCCTTTCCGGAGAAAAAGGACATTGGGGATTTTTCCATTGAGGACTTCCTGAGGGCCACAGGTAAGGCCACAGGGGTAAATACTCATGAAGATGGTTGGCACAATATACCAATAGGTCTAAGTGCCTCAGGCCCCAAAAGGGAACTCCATCCTAAGTCAATACATTACAATGCAATACAATACATCAAAATTTATGAATAAAATCTGAGGTGGTCTTCGGAAAAGGAGAGGAAACGTCGGTTTTTTAAATCAAGTCGCAAGGTATTTCCTGAAGAAGAAAATATCTTTTACGATTTACGGTCATGTTCAAAACATTTCCGTTTTTCTAGCCAAACATGTAACATCACGTGGGGCGAAGGCTTGCTACGATGGAAAACAATGGTTCCCGCTCGATCATCGAAGTTGAACTTCGTTGGAGTCGGCCCAATCATGACGGAAGATCCTTCACTTCGTCCGAACTCTGTTTCCCCTGTCTGCAAGTGGCAGAGAGTAAGTTTCAGCGTAACTTAAGCCATTGTAGCACGTCTAACTGAAGCACTACAACTGAGGATGAAGTGAAAAAATGGGAAAAGATTTGGGCTCACACGGTGCTTTGTTAAATTTGGTTGTTTTCACAAAAAATGCCTTCAATGAGAAAAAGATTATCCAGTTACCGAAGCAATTTGAGAACCTCTGGCATTTTGTAATTGAGTTAGAAAAAGAACAATTTGCTCCTTTAGTGAGTTGGATGGTTTCCAAGTTACACGAGGCTGAAAATCGAAGCACTTAACCATTTTATTGGAAGAGACGGAGCTCTAGTAACAACATCACGAGTCGTCTGGTCTAATCTCCCCTTGGGTTGCCGTGACCCGCCAATCTTCGATGCGCCAGGACCTGAGCCCACCCAGTCTTGCTTGGTGACACATTAAATTGTCACGTGTGGGCGGAAACATTCTAGTTTTCATTTTCACGTATCGAGTGTATGGATGGTTGTATTCATAAAATTTTTTTCTTTCAAAATTTTTTTAAATCCATCTGCTGAATGAGTGAACATTTCGTGTCAGACCATAGCAGGATTTCCTATTATCCAATCTGGTGCTTCTCTGCCATTTTCCCACTTAGCGAATCTCATCTTTTCCTTGAGATAATATCTCCTATAAGCTTCCAAAGTACTGCTGTATTTATACTGATCCGGCAGTGCTTGTATAAAAGGTTGCATATCAGTTGATCGAAAAATGAGTAAATCCTTATTACTATCACACCAATTTATTACTTCCTCATAAGAGCTTCATCGCGGCTGTGAAAGTCATTTCTTCGTGTAGATGAAAACGCATGAATATTTCAAGTTATCATCTCCAAACTCCCTTTCACTTTTAACGTGTCCCCTTGGCGATCTGCGACGTCGTTGAATCCATCCCTTTTTTAAAGGATCGAGTATGCGCTGAAATCTTCGAGCGTTCGCCATTGGATTGTCAACTCTGGAAGGAGGGTCGTGGGTATTTTCTCGCTACTTAGCGTTGGCTGTCCGTCTTGGCCCCTTTCGGAACAACACTAAATTTTTGTCGAAAAAAAACTTAAAGAAGCGGTTCTGAGAGTTCGGCTTGAAGGTAGCAATTGCGACTAAGGAGAAAGGCCGAGTGTTTAGCATCGATCGCACTCTTGGATGGGAGACTGTGTCCTCTTTTCTGTGAACTTTATGGTGTCTCATTTGTTCATGCATTTTTTTCTGAGTTCTGCTCGTAGCCAAATCGTTTTTAGCTCGAAAATGGAGCTACTGGGAAAAACCGGTGGCTTATTTGGAAGTGTGAGCTGTCGAAAAGAGGACGAATCGAAGGATTTAAAGTGAAAGGATTTTTAATCTGTAAAATTCATGTTGTTGAAAAATCTTGAGATGTCAAATTGATAACCTCAACCTGATTCGCTATCAAGCCTTCGGTTAAAATTTAGACAATCTCATAATTTAGTTACAAGCCGATCAATTTTCTGACAATGTCAAAAACATTTTAAGAAAGCCGACGTTATACGGTAGGTTAGGTGATGAGCGTAAAATTGGGGAATTAGGCTGCCGAACGGGCAGGTTTAGAATGCCATCTATACCTACCGCGAACGATGGGACCATAATAGTTGCGATCGACTCTCTATAATTTGGTTGTTCGCCAGGTTTTCAGCTAATTAGTCGATTTTATGTAATACTTCTGTATTAACAGGACAAATATTATTAATAGTTTGTCTCCTGTGCTTTCTGTGAAACTCTAGAGTGTCTGTGCATTGATGTGTTTGCAAAATGCATTAATACTCTAGTTATTATAATTTCTATAACATTTTTAGCATATACCGTGGTGCATGTTGTTGATAATTCACGCCTTGCCACTCAACCTTGAGGTCGCTTGCAGGACACAATGTGGATGTAAACTCCTCACAGGAATTGAAATTGTCTTTTTTTCTGGCTAGTTAAATTTGCGATAATAATAATGTAATTAGGAGTCTAAAAAGGCGAGAGGAGACGATATTAATAATGTAATTAGGAGCTTAAAAACCATCCATGGAAGTGCTTTGCTGGTGACCCCATTTGTAATGTAATCTTCTAAATGGGTTTTAAAAATGGGCGAATGTCGGCCCTACGCTAATAGTATTAGCACTGGAGTCATTCGTGCCGTTTTTTTCACGATTGGTGGCTTTTAAAAAGCAGCCAAGGGATTTGAGAAAGAATGGAGAGGAATATGACCCTAGCATTACTTTTATTATTATTGAGATTTTCGGCTCGTACCCCATTTATCCTACGTACTCCAACCTTTTTTTTTGTTTTCATATTTTTTTTGTTCTCATTTACTTTTTTAACTCTAAATTAAAAGCCAGTGATTTATTCAGTGAAGTCACTAGCCATTTTTATTTTTGTTGAGATGCATATATTTTCACGCGCTTACCTACGGTAGCTGGGGCTATCCTACTCTAAATTCCTGATATAATTTTTTTGATAACCGTCCGATTTTTATCTCTCATAATCAGTCTTATGTTTCAATGTCACGTGTTGTTGTATTTTTGGTAATTTTTTCCATGAATGAAATTGAGGCAGGCCGATGCGAAATTAGGGCGGAGAAAACCGTCTGATTTTCATAGATTCATCTAAAAACAATTGAACTTATAGCTATTGCTTTGGTCTACCCCGAAATGGAACTGAAATACGGGTGTGTGTGAAACTCTGAATTTTGAAATGTAGGAATTAATTAATAGAGTCTGTAGTAATTTTACGCTTTGATGGATCAGTCTGAAATTTAATTGATACATATTCAATAATTTGACTTATGTTTCCTGGGCCTACCCTGTAAAATGGTTGCATTGTTTACAGAAACAAGCAAAAATATAATTGACCCTTCCTATACTAATTGTCATGCTTGAGAAGGAATTATTCGACATTATACTCAGCAGCGACTAAAACAAGCAACTGCTAGTTCAAGCTGATGATGTTTAAGAAAAGACACGGAACCTCTGATGATTTGCTCCCGACATATTTGACAAAGAGTTAGTCGAGGTTAAAAAACAAGAATGATATTTTCGAAGCAAATTTGAGAAAAGTATGCAAATAGTTCGCTTGCTACATGTTGTTTTATTGAACATTTTGTAAATCAAAAGTATTTATTCAGTTGAAATATTCTTCTTCTTTCGTCAAATTATTGTTAAACTTGGATGCTCAAAGAAATGCCCACCAGCGATCTCATGAGAATCTCCCCGTGGTGTTTCTCGGGTTACGCTAAGAACCGCACAAATTTCATCCTAGCCCAACCTACGGACGGGTAACCAGCGTTAAATCTGGTTCAAATATAGACCCATATGTTTCGAAACTTCAATCTGTTTTAAGATGGCGGAAACTATAATGAGTTAACTACATGGCTTTTTCCCCGAAAGAAGAACGGAAGTCCTGCGCAATGAACGACATCAGTGCATGAAAATCGACAAGTACACTTAAGAATCACCATAGATTTTTTATTTAGCAACCGAAACCAATGATTATGGCTACCCTTTATGCCGAAGGTGCATTCCGGGTGATAGAGGATTCTTAGGTCAAATAAACATGGCTGCTGCTGAAAATGCTCCTTTTGACGTTGTCAAGCGCTGGATTGTACTCTACTCTCCAATCCTGATTAAATACTCAACGCACGTATCAATGTTGAATAGCGCAACTAAATTAAGTCAATGAATGCAAATATATTTATGTACACAAGGGAAGCGATCAAGCTGTCAATCACTCAGAAGATGGCTCAAGAGAACTGGAGGGACGAGGTGGCCATCTATCAACCTGGGTGATATTTTAGTATTAATGAGTCTGTGTGGCCTATTTTTGGGTTTCCCGTGCATGAAAGTGGACCAACAGTCACTCACCTCTCCGTGCACCTGGAAAACGGTCACCGTGTCTACTACAACGAACACAGCATACAAGTAAGCTACGAACCCTTCAAATGACCACGCTGGCAGTTTTTCTTCGGGCTTCGGGGTTTTCTTATAAAATAAGTTCAAAGTTTTTCACACCCGTTGAATTTCAACGGGTACCTTTCGATAGTATACTATATACTATTAACTGCCTATATACCGATTACGACCTTCAAATTAAAGATTAACCCAAATGGCCAATTAAAGCAAAGAGATTTTGAATCCTATGCACGCATTTCGGTCATCCAGGTGACCATCGACTGGGAGAGTTTAGACGAGAGGTTTTACAAGATTTAAACACTTCCTGTCGATGGTCACCTGGATGACTGCAAGCATGCATTAAAATCGAAATTCCTTTGCTTTTATTGACAATTTGGATGAACCTTTATGATTAAAATGAAATACTTTTTGAATTCCACATAAATAGACTTTAATACGACCTAGGTTTCGTCGCTGAGCGACGTTATCAGGTAAAGTACAGATGGGTTAACACACAATGATTGTGTGTTATCGAAACGATTGTGTTATAACGCTTCTGTACTTGACCTGATGATATCGCTCAGCGACGAAAGTCTATTAAAAGTCTATTTATGTGGAATTCACAGAGTATTTCATTTCAATCATGAAGCTTCGATTTACGGAATCGTCTGGTTCAGAATGTTAAAAAAAACTGTTTTTGTGCCGTAAATCGGTGAAACGCGTCGTGCAATAAAAACATTTTTAAAAAGGTACTAAGTACTTTAATTAATCATGAGTACTAACCTTTCCATAAAGTTATGCCTTAAACCATTAGGTAACTTCATGAATCTTTAGATTAAATTTACTTGCCAATTCCCCTGTTCCCGAATGGGGGTGTATCACGATTTTTTATTTTTATTTTATCGTGCAGGGGATCATGACAAATGATCATTTGCAAATCATCTCTTAAATATTCCAAAAATTGCCAGAGATAATGGAGTCTAAAGTTGAATGGAAGGCCAACCTTCCCATAACGGCCGTGACGTCTATTCATACTATTCGTCTATTCTTCCCTCTTCATCCCGATCCATTCTAAAATATGCCTTGAAAAGGCTTTTGTGAAGAAGTCCACTTCTGCCGGAAATACAACAGTATTAAGAATTAGAAAATACCTTGAAAAAATATCCGTCTTCACTGGGAATCGAACGACGGGCCGCTGATCGAAGGATGAAATGAAGTCAGAGGGTGTTTTGCGGAAATCGAAAAAAATACAACTTTTTACGATTAGTTATTTGGTTATTAATCCTTAATGTTTCAAAACAACTCCGTAAATCATATGAAAACCTTTGCAAATTTGATTTCAACGGTAATATCGAAAAAGCATTCGAATGATAATCCCCCATTACGTAAATTACATGAGTGCATGCGGAGAAAATGTTTGAAGAGATAATAATTTAGCGGGGCTTTGTGCTCTTCACTTGTTACTTTGTGCTCACTGTGCTCGCGCTCTGGAATCAATGTCTCCTCCCGTCGGCTTCCTCCCCGCCCCCTTTCTCGTTCCTCTATAGTATCTCTGGCTGGTGCATATTTGACTGAGAGAGGCCCTTGAGCTTTCCGCTGGCGCGCTCACATGGAGAGACGGATTGGGAGGAGGGTGGAAGTGGGGAAGCGTTTACCAAAAAGAAACACGGAATAGGCAGTGGATTTGAGGGTGTAGGAGGCGGAGGAGGAGGGAAAGAAGAAGAAATGGTGAAGGGTAAGGTGAAGGAGGGCGTCTTAGTGTATGACGATCGTTGTTTTTTTACGGATTTTTAATGTAGCTAGAGCTAGATTTTTCCCTAGTCATAATAAGGACCATATTTGAATGTAAGACACTGTCTCCGGCATTACCCTGTAAAAATCTGCGATATTCTTCTTATTGACAAAAGAAACAGATCATACCGATTTGCTTATTTCAATTAGAAGACAATATTTGAATTTTATTTTGACATTTAAACTGTTGCAAGAAGCGTGAGGTAACTATTGAAATTTCAATTACGCAAAAACTTTTTTTATATAGTTTAACTTCTCAGTGCAAAATTACCTCTGAAATAATTGAGCAATTGAACGGATTTGTGTATTTTAGCCGAATATTTGCGTAAGATGGAAGGAAGGATGAGGAGATAAAGACGCGTGCGAATGCTGTAAGGAAAGTCAAAGGTAGCATGTGGAGCTTATCAAGGAATGAGTGTTGTCTTGGGGAGTGAAAATTGCAGTACACAAAAGTGTTCTCCCGAATTAATTTTTTGGCAGCGAAACCTTGGTGTGTCAGAACAAGTAGAGCATTCAGCCGAATGCAGCGGGAATAGGGTATGTGGTAACTTGCTGCCATGGTAGCATTTTGAAATGAGAACGCAAACAAATCAAAATCCTGGTGAGATGGAGGCATGGGAAAATAGCTTTATTCTCGAGAAGTGCTGGTACACCACCAAGCTGCTTAACTGAAGGAGGCAGGCAGGAAACGTCGTGGGACTTCATAAAATATAATAACGTGGGAATTAATCTCTTGGTAATATTCCACTTAGATTATTTGTTCTCGATCGATTTCAACGCCTACGCATCATCATTTAGGTAACATGGTGAATCAATGTTACTTTGACAATGACGCATAGACGTTGAAATCGATCGGGTTTGAATAACCTTAGTGGAATAGTACGAAGTGATTTCTTTTCCCCATGCTAAATCACCGTAGAATTTTAAAGGTTCTTTTAATCTTGCATCTCACCATAGACTACAAATTCTCTTTACTCTATGGTGTCACCAAGTATCACACCTCTGTAAAATCCTGCAATAGATGCCTAATTTCCGGTAATCTACATTCCATTACAAAAAATCAAGATAACTGCTCTAATTTATCGTTTTATTTACTTAACTCCGAAGGCTCCTTCATCTCTCATTTGGTAATACTGACTCGAAGCGACTTTTTGGCAAATATGTTCTGTTAATCTTCTGCGGCAAAAATAAATTATTATCGGTGTGCGTATTATGTCATTAATAATTAGGCATCATTTAGCGACATGCTAAAACATTAGGCCGGAAATCGTGCGTTAGCGGATACCGTTGGTATATTTTTTTTCCCTGGGATGCATGGAACGTTTATAATAGTTACGTCAGCGAAAAATTAAACGATGCACATCAGCGTGGTCCTCTTCCGTTGGGAGTAATCGAAGAGGAGTCGTAATTACATGCTTGAGAATAGGACACCCTTCCCTCAGTAATGCTTTCCTCCTCAATGAAGAGAAGAATGCACATTGTTGTGCTGATTGTGACGTATTTTTTAGTGCAAAATATTACGTAATGGGATATGGTAGATTCGCGGTAGTAGGTACCAGGTCAAACATCACGGGAAACCAGTATCACGTTCTGAGCAATGACCCTGATCATGCTGTTCAATTAGATTTGTTTTAAAGAAAGCAACTTTTTAAATGATATGTGATAATGTATTTATTATTCCTCTTCTCTCGAATCCGGCCATCTAATTACCACGAAAATTAAACCTATGCTTGCTTGTTTGATTTTTTTTTCTTCTCCTCTATTTCGTCTAGGCATTATTTCTTTTCTTATTTCCGGAAACCCTTGAAGTTTTGTATCTCTCCTTTTCGCTCATCGCATCTGACATTTATTCTCTCTCTTCACTATTGTAGAGATCTTCAATCTTCCTGTGTCTAGACTCGCTTTTCTCTGTTCTCATTGGTCCTAGGATTTCTCTCTTTGAATTTTATTTTATAAATATTTTTTTCCCATATTTCTATGAACTGTTTTTAAATTTCATTTTGTTATTGCTTTCAAGTCGCTATGTGTGGTGCAAAATTGCCTCAGCAGTTGCCGCCCCCTAAAAGTAATACTGCACCTACCGCTGGGGACGATTGGTAGTACTCGCGGTGGAACGTAACTGGATGGAACAGTTGGTGGACCACGCGGTTAAGTCCTGCCATGTAGAGATTTCAGTATTGGAAATGAGGTCTGGGAAACGGATGTGTTGTGTTAGGATTGGGGTGAGGTAGGTGGCTGGTTTGGAGGAAATAGGGGAAGTGGAGGGGGGTGTGAGGATTAGCCTAGGGTTCGTGATGGGCTCTCAGAGCAGGAAAAGGGAAGATGGGGCCTGGGGGAGGGACCGCGTGGATTATGTTTTCGATGGCCTCGAGAGTTGGCCCGGCGCTCGGCGGCCTCTCGTTAAGCTACCTCGGCCTCCGTTAAAGGTTAGATGTGGTGTTCGAGGGGACGGGGCCGGTGGGTGAGATGGCGGGAGGGAGTGGAAAGGCCGGGAAAACAATGGGATGGAGCGAATATGTTTCCACCATTATATTACGACCATTTTTGAGCAGTGGTCCCCTGAGTGGTCGATATAGGGTCCACAAGATGGTCGGTACGACATTGAGAAGGGTCGAGTCGGACTCGGGAGTCGATGGAAAAAAAGGAAATTAGAATCACTTATCCGTTTGCGTTTGTCTTCATAAGTTTGATCCGTCCTACCCAAGGATGCTATTGCTGTTTTGTAAGTGTAACGCTTTTTACCTGTCAGGGTTACTTGTCTGATGCAGCACCCTTCTCATATATCCGGACATAGGACCGGCTACGGAGGCTGTCAGGCTACTCGATCCACCCAAAAAACATGAGGAGGCGGAGTTTACTGATTACTAACATCTGAAATGAAATGTTTAGCAAGTGATGCTGGCTATTAACGAACGGACAGGAAAAGAAATACTACTATATAGCAAGAACTCTGAGTATAACGCATGAACAAAACGATTCGAGAAAACAGAAATAGATTGAGGGAACAAGTAGAAAGAATAAGGAAGAATAACCAAACTGATATGAAAATATAAAGCGTGAGGCAGAAGATCTCTGAGACGTCCACACAAGAGATGGAAAGACGACTGAAGAAGGTTGAAGGACTTAATGCCTTGATAATTGTCTAGAAAGGAGAAGAAAAATCTTTTATTTCATGATTAACAGCTAATTATTATTGCATTATATCTTGAACTTCGACCGTGTCATGCATTAATTATCGTGATCTTTTTACCTATAAATATATTTTCATTAATATCTTGAATTTATGTCAGATCGCTAATACACTCCTTTTGTTTAATTTTAAAATATGACGTAAAAAACCTTTTTTTGATAAATAATAATCACCGTAAACTAAACAATCTAAAAATCATGTTAGTGTCTTTTTTGCGTCCTATTGCGTAATAGGAACGATGAATGGATCGATAAAATATTGAGAAATTCATGATAGTGTCGACGGTCAAAAATGCGTGGGGAGCCCTGATTTAGATTAAGGAAGAGAATACCTGGAGGAGCCATACTGCCAGGCAGCACAGGGCAGTATGGTTCCTCCATCTAGCGCAGGGTAGGTATATTGAAGGCATTTTAATGCGCTATCGTCCATATTGAATCTATGATTACCATGATATGACTTATCATGTCTCTAACATCATACGGCTTATGTAGGTAATTTTCCGGAAACGGATTTTCTCATGGAGACGTCCTGGAAAAATAATTACATACGCCGTTACATACTCATTACGCCGTTCCCTTTCAGTGTTTTTTTCTTTGCCATTCATAAAGGTTTTATTCTCGGTGATAGACCTGTAAAGCTGGCCCTGCTTTAATAATTTCCTTCTCACTGCCCTATTTTTGCATATCTCTTTAACATCTCCCTAACATTGCTTCATCCACGCCCTCCTGTTCTTAAGACTTCTAATTATTCCTCCTCTTAAGAGTACCTTCCACCACATTCATCAAAAACATTCTCAGTCTACCCCCATTCCTCTCACACCATTCACTCCTCTATCATAAATCTGCTTCGTTATTCCACTCTCACCATTATTCTTCAAAATACTCGTTATCGAAAAATGATTTGCAAAAAAACATTTTATGTTACTAAACCGGTGGTGGACAAATTTTTCCTGACTGTCTTGTCTCACGGGTCATTTCCTAAAAAACTCGGGACTTTTTTTTAGCACATAATTCATTGGGCTTCTTCTTTCAGCGCCAAGACGCCATTTACCTTCTTGAATCTGTGGGCTGGGCAAGTATTGTAGGTACGACGAAAACCCGCATCAGGTTCTTGGTTCAGAATACCCTTCTCCCGTCTTGCAATTTCCGACACTTCCGTTTTAATGTCATTTCTTCAATGCTCAAATGAGGTTTATCTCCACTTTTTTCCAGTAGCAAAAAAATGGCCGTTTCGTTTCCTACAACCCACGTGGTCACGTGATACATGACGTCATTGTTCTTCCCGTCCATTTGGTTTGGAGAAAAGGGGGGAGGGGAATGGGGTTTTAGGCGCGGCGGAGGAGACAGGGTGACGTCTGGGAAAGTCACTGTTTGCCAAGGAAGAGAGATGGGCGAAAGGTTTCGGTTGGGTGGAGGGGGTGGGCGACTTGAGGTGGTGAATGGGGAGATAAGGGTGGAAAATAAATTGAGACGGGAAAGGGTTGGGCAAGAAGAGAAGACGGAGTGGTTGGGGTTAAAGGAGGATCAAGAGAGTGGGAGTGTTTAGCGAAGGGAAGTCACGGGTAACGGGGAAATGTTGGAGAGTGATTTATTCTGGGATCTTGTTCAGTGGGCTTTCCAAGGTCATTTCTTGCAATAAGGATAATATTATTGCCGCCTAATTAAACGGGACTAGCGAATGTAGGGTATTGTCTTTACTTATTGAAGCTTAGAGCGAAGCTATGGCTCCTCATTTATGTGCAGGAGCGATCTTCATCAATATTCCATCCATCATCAACGTTCACCTCAGTAACTCAGGAAGTAAGCCTCGACTTCAGCGTGAGCCACTATCTCACTCTCCTCCAATTAATTGATGTATATACGGGGCCCTTTTCCTTAGCAAGTGGTAAGGAGTTTCCCTGTATCGATTCCGCGGAAGGCTCCAGCAGTGGTTCAAGTCGTGATGGGGCAAATGTGAAACAAAAATAAGAATGGGCTCATCATCATCCTGGTAATGAAGGAAATTATTTATGGGGGCGCATAGAGCTATTTAATTGAAGGAAGAATGGTAGGTTACCTTTGTGTGAAGTTCAATCTAGGTCGCTTGCTGTTTCAACTTTGATTGCAAAACATTTATTACGGTTCTATTAGTATTAACTAGGAAGGAAGAATCTTCCGCCTTCATTGAGTCATTATGCTTAGCATGAATCCATGCATTTGTGTATATTTTTGACGTGGTAGGAATCATCTTGATTGATCTCCTCTTAATTCAACCATGTAAGGTGGGTGACTTCGTAAAGGTAATAACGTGTCTAGTCTAGGTATCCTCAAAACATTTTATGTAAAGCGTGAGAAATGGGCTGTCGAAATGATGGGTTTTGCTATCAATTGTTTTCGCCCAATTTCAAACCGGAGCTTGTAGGGCAAGTACGGTAGCTCTGGTCTCTCAAGGCTGTTTTACACGAAACACTTCATTGCGCAGGTTGATGTACAGAAATTGCGAGAACGCGGGCACGGAATTAGAGCAGAGGCTATTTTCATATATTATGCTAATGCATTCCTACAGTCATTCTGGCAAGTCCCCGCTTTACACGACACAATTTTCTCTGAACATCCATCCTTGCATCAAATTGTGCATTAAAGTGCATCCCGCAAAATGGCCTTTACGGCACTTGAACTTATAGAGGATAGGAATTGCCGTTCTCTTATTAAATAATAATCTTATATGACCTAAGAGGACTGCATTACGCAATGAATTGGTGGAAATATTTACACCCGGCTGGAACACTCTCTTGAAAAGGCTCGTTGGACTTGTCACAGATGGAGACAGTGATCTCCTGGAGCACTTTCATTTTCCCTGACGACTTTTCGGGTCCACTCGTGTCGCTCGATATTATCTCGGGGAATGGCTGAACCCGTGAAAGATAACTGATGAACGGACAGTTATCTCTGAGCGTAGTTATGGGGAGTGGAACAGAGGGAGCGGGATTGAATTGGAAGGAGATGGAGGAGGAGAAGAGAATGATTTACGGTGCAGGGCAATGTGTGTTTTCTTAAAAATATGAGATGACAGCGATTAAAATATAAACAGAGATTATTTGCTAGCAATCTGAACGTATTTTAACACTTTATGGGGAATGTTCAAAGTAATAAAAAAAATATTTCAAAATATACAACATGTGATACTATTTAAAATTTCAATAGGGGAATATAAATCTTTATATATGTGTGACACTTATTTGTGAATGTGAACCGCTTCGCAATCAAGTAATCGTGCCAATAAGTTTGGAAATAATGTTAGGAATTCGGTCGAAGTGGCCTTCCTTATGTTTGAATAATTAAGCTACACGGTATCGAACGATGATGGTAATATAATCTGAAATGAAATCAATAACGATTTCACCTTACAATGAATCAAAGACCATTGTAAATGAAAATACCTCACAGTTGTGAGAATCCAGCGTGGTTTCATGTTAAACTAAAAAACAGGCATTTAAAGTAATGCAGTGTCGGTTGTGAATAATTTAAGATAATTTGTGCAAGACACTGATAAAATTGATGTGTCACTGACAAAAGTTAATGAATTTGGCCTCATTATAAAGAAAAAGAATCTCCTTTCTATTGATATCAAAATATCACCCATTTATGAACATAATTAACGACATATTTGACAAAATATAATTAAAGCGTGCGGCTGAGCGCTCAAGAAAATAAATGAGAAAATTCTGACACACAGATAACGTCAAAAATGTAGCGGTTTGGAGTTAGTATATTATCGCATTTATGTAAATAAATATATTTATCCAATGAAATACTTTTATAAAGTCCCACAAAACATCGGTTGTAAAAGCGTTTTCAGCATCTAATGTGAAATAAAATACCTAAAGTCTTTTTATTAGCCATTAAAACAGTATTTGTCGTCAATATTACAAAACTTAAGTAATTTTCATTAATTCATATTTATTAAATTTTGAAATACAATTTGAGTATTGTCTGTGTTACGAATGGAGAAAAATCTCGCTAAATTATTTTAGTGGTGCGTAATTTCCTGAAAGGGTTTCGCAGGGTGATAGTGGGAGAGAGAAAGATGGATCATTTGAGCTAAGGAAAAATGGAGAAATGGGGTGAAACCGATAGCGCCTCTCCTGAAAAGCGAAAAAGAGTATTTTTTTCCCTCGAGAATGGACGCCAGCGGGTCCACTCTCGCCGAGATCGTGAAATTAGAGCGTGGGTGAGTGATGGAGACAGGAGAGAGGGTGAGAAAGTGGGAGAGTGGATGAAATGGGCGTGTGCTAAATGGATGAAGACCGGGATGAGTTGATGAGCCGAGGAAAGGGCGAGGACGCAAGTGAGAGACTGAAGGGAACGGGCGAGATGAGTTATATATATGAGGATTTCAATCGACAGGTAATATCGGAATTCTTTATTGTGTGCACTCGAAAGTTTGAACCCTTCTAGAATGAAAACGCCCGAACCGACTTTAATGCAATTTGCACTACAATTTAGCTTGTTCTTTTCCCAGTTTAGTAATCGGAAAGAATATTCGAGAAACTTGCACTTAGTTTGTGCTATTGCGGTGGGAATGGAAAAAAAGTGTCCGTTTTTTTTCGCATCTCCCAGCCGTGGTGCAACATTTGGGCTGCTCACGCACACAATCAATTTGCACCAAATTTTAATACAGCATGAATTGAAGGGATTTTAGTTTTTAACAGAGTTTTCGAAACTTCATTATATTTATAAAAAAGTCGTTCAAAATGTGAAATAACTTTTTATCGTTTCTCGTCTATTACATATCTAGAGAAAAGGAGACCAGCTGCTTAGAGCCATTGCATCATTAGGAATATGTTGGTGGCTTATTGATCAAGTACGCATTTTTTTGGTGCGGATAAACCTTGCGTACGCTCAATCAGACTGCCCTTACATACATTGTATTCCTTACACAATAGTCGACGATATAACCCGAGTAGAACCTGACGTAGAGTGAAGATTACATTGTGTAATTTTGAAGAATGTGTTCTTTACTCTGTCTTGATGGACTTCGGTTTTATGTCCGATTCAACGAACATTTTGCTGATCATAAAAGTTCTCTCTTATAGCTCTAATGAGTAGGGATCTATATTGATCTGGCCATTTCAAACTCTCTCCTTATGAAAACCTGAATCCGGCCCCTCAGTATGGGAAGCTTGGATGTAACAATCAGAGAGAGCTTCTGCACCCAATTGATCTTAAAAGAGTTATTACTTTACGCCAAAAAGCCATATTATCGGATTCTTAGCCAATGGAGCAGTGTAAAGGCCATTTTACACGATGAAAGATTTTGTACAAACAAGATACATTTTGCCTCATGCAAGAATTCACGGAAGAGTGTGTACAAACAAATGTACATTGTAAAACGGCCTTAAGAAATGTCAATTAACGAAAGTAATTGATGTAATTTGCGCATTGACAATTGGCATTCCTGCACCAATGGGCATGAAAACTTTTGGGCGTATTAACTTTTGTCTGACACCTTGCTTTTATCTCCTGTACCATCAGAATTACGCTGTTTTTTTGTTAGAATGATTGAAAAAAATGGCAATGCTGAGAATTCGCAGACTTTTTTGATTCTCGATTGAGCACAATCAGTGATGTAATAGACATCAGTAAGCATTTGTGAGAAGTTGATTTCTATGCTTCAACGGCTGATGCAACTGCACTAGGATATTCATTAGCGTGAACTAGTAACGTTCGAAGCTTCGCTGGTTTATTTCATCAGTTACTCTTAAGATTCATTGATTCTCTCAGAAATGATGCCTTCTCTAAGCGTCTTCTCTGAGAGCGGAGAATCTTCTCCGAAGTTCCTGAAAGAGGAGACAGCGAACATGAGATGCATGGAAATAGTCCTCTAGCAATAATTTATGTCTTTGACTTAGGCCATTCGTAATTTTTTATTGACTGCGCATGGAGTGGCGGAGAAGATATTTGGCATAAGCCGGATGAAGTACACCCTTAAATTGTGGGATGGATGACGCATTCTAGAATACATATATCCGCGTGCCGTATCCCTCGCGTATCCGTCGCCATATATCTTTTACGAATGATGCTGTCGCCTTTACAACTTCAGGAAAGGTCGAGTGTGATAAGAGAGCGGCCCTGAGAGCCGATAACGATGTATCTCAACAAACATACTATCAAGGTATAAGTGAAGGTTCCTCGGGTTTCACACCGGGTAATATTATTTAAATGGATCAACGTTTAGATGGTTGACTCAGCCATCGTCATCAGGATAATGAGTTGAACGAGAATGCTGGCGGTTATATATAGCCGCAGATCCCCCATTGTTGTGGGAGCCGTTACGAGTTCTTTGAATTTCGTCAATCACTGGGAGCCAAGCCCTACTTAAGGAGGTTCCGCCGCGACTGTGTGAGTCAAAAAAAATACTAAGTTCCACATTGTTTATATTTTGTCCAAAAAATCCTGCTTTCGCTGATGAAATGCGTTACCTACAGAAAACCAAAAATAAAGTAGAAAAAATGCAGATTATTCCACGAATGTATTTTAAATTAGCACCTTTTCCAGCCATTGGAGCCGACTGCAGCGCCATTTCCTACGAATCACCTCATTTTGACTTCAATTAGGGCAGGATTCCCTAATAACTAAAATAATAAGGTGGTAAGATGCCAATATTTTGTTTTTATTCAATTTCTCTGGATTATTTCCTTCATATAAATAGTTTTCCGCGAAAATGGCATTTATATTTTATGGAAAAATACTATTTTTCCTCGTGTTTCTCTCATTCCCCCATTGAACACAATGTAATTTCAAGTTCAATTATAGAATAAAATAGCGTGGAAAGGTATTATTTTGTTGTTCATATCAGATAGAAGACAAGTTTTTTTTACAATTTGACAGAATATGAATAAAACGACATTTAAGTCATCCACCTTAAGTTGAAGTCGTTGTCTCTGTTGATGCTATTTTGCTCCATCTGTATCAATATCGCTTCTTTCGTTATTCTTTCCCAATATTTGGACGCCCGGGAAAGTAGTGTGGAATTTGGGAAATCGACACGATGACCATGGTCAAGGCTATGCTACACTACTTTCCCGGGCGAAGTGTGACAGTCATTACCACTTACGATGAGGTTAAGGTATTTAACAAAAAACCTTGCTAAAATTTCGCTGTCGTTCTGTTATATTGATCATTTAACCTAAGGCATAAGTGCCTCGGGAATTAGTACTCATGACTGAATACTGCGTTTACCTTGTAAATAAAAATTTCTGATGTTTTAATAGTACAAAAATTTACGATTTTGACTAAAATTTTAAGGTGGGTTTGCGTTGGTAAGTTTATTGCGCAAGTTACTTTCAGCAAGCGACTTTCAACGTAAAATGCTGATGCAAAAGGCTCTGCAAGTCCGCTTGCAGAACTTTTAAAAGTTTCGACAAGTCGCTTGAAGAATGGTATAGCTGTCAATTTGGGCCAAAACTTGTGAACATTTTTCGTCTGAGTAAAACTCTTGGAAGCTCTCGCAGAAGAAACTTGCGGAAGTAACTTGCCAGTGAAAACCCACCCTTAGGAAAAAATAAGCGAATGCGTAAATCGAATGCAAGATTTAAAAACTTAACTCTTTCAATCATCCATTACTAAGAATCATAATCAGAATAAGACTATACCGCGAGTGCTAATTAATCCTTCTAGGCCCTAAGAAACATGTGTGCCGAATTTGGTGTGAATCAGTCTATGCGGTTGGAAGCGTTTTAACAAACTGAATTTCAATTTGATAGGAATAGAATATTGATTTATTTTATTGGTATCGATGACGTGGAATCCGATCAGCTTCGTTTTTTGTTCCTGTTGTAGCAGTGCACAGCAAAATTCTGTAGTCATGATGATGGGGAGCTTAGGAAATTATGATTCTTCGTGTGAATGGAAAATACGTTTTCCACGCACATTGAGTATAGCTATTGCATGTTGACATTAATTGCAGAAATATTTTGATATCTGGCTGAGTTATATCCGCTGAAATTTAATAAAACCGGCTCCATGGGGGAGAGATTTATGCGACGAGTTGAGCACTGCCAACCGCCGCGTAAAATTAGATGATGCAAGTTATTCGTGCGAAGAGCTCATGCCTCAAATCATGTGTTCGGCGATGCGGAAGATTTAGCAGGGAATCGGGAGAGTGAGGTGTGGGCTGTG
Source organism: Pyrrhosoma nymphula (assembly GCA_963573305.1). Lineage (NCBI taxonomy): Eukaryota > Metazoa > Arthropoda > Insecta > Odonata > Coenagrionidae > Pyrrhosoma > Pyrrhosoma nymphula. The sequence goes on from OY754327.1 coordinate 33,324,100, forward strand.
GTTCGAATTTTAGTCGCAGAGGAAATTTAGTCACTCAAGAGAATGTTTGTGGAGGCTTCGTGCACTTCAAATATTAGCCCTTTCGCTGATATAGGCGTGCATATACTTACAGAAGAATCCGTCCCCACCGTGTATCCGTGGTGTATATTGTCGGTACGCTCTCGTTCAAAAAGAGAATTGATGAATAATAAAAAACTTTAAAATGTATAAATAGAAAATGAGTTGGTGCGAAGGTTTTCGCAGTGTGTTGAAGTAAAAAGGGTTTTTTTTTCGGGTGTTTCACCCCGTCGTTTTTTTTAGGGGGTAGGCTGGGGAGTTTGGCAAAACTGTTATCTTAGAAAACAACGACGTGGTGAAACACCCGAAAAAATATAGCCTTCAAATAAAAATTAAATTAAACAATAGACAAATAACACGTGGGAACGCTAAAAATGCTTCGCCCGAGTATTCGAGCTGGTTATGTCTCATTCTTTGAGTAAGTCACAGCTGATGGGTTAATAGGCGAGTGATGTTCTATCGTAAACAACCCCACCAGTACTGGCGAGTATGTATTGTGTGTATTATGAATACGCCTGTTGTTAAAGGCAAAGAAAGTGTTGGAAAAAAACATGAAATATCTTTTGAATGAATTCTTCACGGGTTTACCACCAGGTGAGATGTTCAGCCAGAGCCGACGTTTCAATAGCTAACTCTGCCATCGTCCTCAGGGCTTTGAGTGCCGGGTCAAAATTAGTCCGGGTTTATAAATCTCCCGGCCGTGTGTCAGGTCGTTTCTAGCCACGGTGCGACGACGGCGAATCAGAAACGACCTGACGCACGGCCGGGAGATTTATAAACTTGGACAAATTTTGACCCGGCACTCAACGCCCTGAGGACGATGGCAGAGTTAGCCATTGAAAAGTCGGCTCTGGCTGTACATCTCACCTGGTGGGAAACCCGTGAAGAATTCATTCACATCGTGCGCCAGGAAAGCACCAAGTCTTACATGAAATATCTTTACAGAAGGGTAGTGGTGCGACATAACGCGAAATGCCTTCACATCCATGCCGAGAATCTAGGCGTTTGAGAAACAGTGAAATCTCCTGTGAATCGACGTCTTTCTGCTCACTCTGGAATGAGTGGGTCAGTGCGGTGGTATTCAGGCGGCTTTTTTGTTGTAATTTTCTTAGTTTCATATTTCGGTCTTATTTTGCATGATAGCTTCTAGTTTCGGCGGGAATAATTTTAGCTGTTGTGTGGCTTCGAATCTATTCAACTCAGCTAGCTTTAGGAAATAATCTTGTGAATGCGTCGGAGATTTTTTCGTGCCTCAAGTTACACGATACCAGAGGTGGACATGAAGGTAAAATCTCTCGCACTCAATATTTTTTAAAAAGAGATGGGGTGTGATGAAAACAAAAGAGGTGTAATCGCATGGGAAAAACTATTAAAACTTGTTTAAATAATTTAAAAACAATATAAATTAGATTGTAATGGTAATACATGGTAATATATGGCTTGTTAATATGTAATTCTTACCACAAATTTTTGCCACGGTGGTGGTGAGGTGAAGTCCTAGCCTACCAACCCCAGGGTCGCGGGTTCGAATCCTGACTGGGTAGGATTTAAACCTTCCAGGGCATGGCTGTATGTGATCGTCCATTGTTGTTAGTTGCAATGCCTGCTGTAAAAGGCCCTTGAGGCTGTTTTCAGGAAGAAATTAAATAAAAAAGTTACATTGTGGCATTGCAGGTACTATTGGTAATGATTTCCTTTGAAAAATAGCCGTTGACCATGGATGCATGATACATGTAACACTTTCTCTTCATTCCATAGCACAGCAAGAGGTTCTATTGCTGTTATTTTTTCGCCTGATATTCGTTGGAAAGAGACTATGTTAATTATCGCGTTATTTATTATCATAACTATCTTATTAACGCCTTCTCTCTTTTCATAGCCAACCTTGAGCATGTTAAGTTTGATGAAGCTACTTTTATTCCCCTCTCTACGGTGATTTTGACTGTAGTTCGTAAAATTGTGTCTAATTTTGATGGTAATCGTTTTGAAATGCTTTCGCCCGTGAATAATACGGGTTTTATGTGTTCACAGCATTCCTTTGAATGAATTAACTTCATAGTATTTTCTCTGAGTCGATTTGTGCTACCGACAAGAAGCTATTTCATTGTGTAATATAATAAAAAATGGATCTTTCATTACTTTGGTGTATGGGGACTATTGTCTGATTAATAATATTTATCCACTAATGTTAGAAATTTCCTGCGTGATTAAAGAAAAATATTTTAGTGGCTAAAGCTAAGTTTTACATCTGATTTATCTGAGTTTTTTTTAATTTTTGGTGGAAAATTTGTGGTTCATCACCCGTGTATTTTCTACCAAAAACGAATTCGCTAACCTAGCCTGGAATTAATTTTTCAAAACCAGTTTGCCGGTAACCTTTTAACTCTTCGCGGCTTGTTGTGTACCCTGTCAATCCTAATCTTCGGCGAAATGAATCAGCGTAATTGGGTTTACGTCAGAGTCTGGCTTGTACTCTCTCACTACTGTTGTCTGTAGTCGGGAAGGATTTCCCAGAGAGCGGGCCAGGGTTCAGTTTTCTATTCATTCCCACGAAAGCAATCGCGCTGCTGTCACTTTCCATTGCAGGGATTCGGTGCTCGAAAAAAATGAGAGTTCTTGTTCAAGTCGATTGGCGACTTTTTTTTCCGAATTCTCAATGCTTTTGTTTCCATCTCACATCTGCGGAAATCTCCACGGTCTTTCTGAGGAATGAAAATTTAGGAAATTTTGTATCAGTATTGTTTAAACACTATGAAGCGCTGATAATGACATGCATTTGATACACATTTGGCGGTAGATTACTCGGATTTCAGAAATTTTAATTTGCTAGGACAGTTGTCCCTTGGAGAAACGTTTTTTATCGACATAACAGTTCGGTGGGTTGCATTTTGTTGACCAAAGGCGCACAAAAACTGCGTCAAATTTCATTTCACATTCCTGGCTATTTTGAGATGAAGATTCAATTATCATTCTTGCCATTTAAAATCCAGCCTCTTACTCTTATCCTGTTTTTGATAATTCAAATTCCTTCAAAATAAATTGAGTTATTATTAGTTTATTATTTTGCTGCAAGTAGTTCTCAGTGCATCCCTCGTATCTTCAGGCGTGTGTTGTTGTTATTTTTCAATCCCATTGTTCTTCTTGTTGGTTATTAAAATTATTTATAATATTACTAATAAACCCAGAGCCAGGCGGTAAGATGAGGAAAATAATAGCGAAAATACTCATTAGGACTACTTTACCTCCATTCAGCTTTTCAAGTCTTAAATTGAATTTAAATTCCTTAAAAAAATTTTGTTTTATTCTTTTATCAAGTACTTTTACGTTATTGGGGTGAGGATTTAATATTTGTCCCTATAGTGTATTCTTTTCCCGTTTGCATCTGGTAAAAATTATAGTATATACATGTTCATGTTTGCCCATTGAAGCCTCGTTGCACTTTTTCTCCCATGGCTAATTTTTTCCCTGTGAAGTTCACCCTATCTATCTTTTAAACTGTTTTTCTTCAAGAAAATGATTAGTATTGGCCCTAAAAAGAAAATCAAGAAGAGTGAAGTGCTTCCTATCCTAAGAAGTGGGTAAAGAGTTCGGTCTCGTTTTTTTTTCATTCTCCGAGTAAACTTTACTCCTTGTCCAGGATGATCCTTGGATTCAACTACCCCCGGACGCGGCGTCCTTTAGAGGATATCATCGAGGAATCATTCATTCAATGCGAACTTGGCTCGGCATGCGCATGTTATTCGTTCCGCAGCCTCAAGACCGAGAGAGCGTGGACAAACATCGTCGCCATCGACGGCGTCTGCGGGGGAGCTACTGGAACTCATCGCGTCTGCGACCGTTCCACTTCTGCACCGTTTTTTTTTTCAGCGGAGAGATAGGACTCGCTGAGTGAATTGAACTCATCTCGTTGATTGCCGCCGGTGGTAAAGACTTTGAGGAGGGAGGAAGAGGGGTTGGAAGAGGAGAGTAGGCGAGATGGGGTAAAAAAAGGGAGAGAATGAGCGAATTAGTTCATTGAGACTCGCACTTATGGGCAAACCTTCATCATCAGTTAACTTTTTGTTTTTTTTTCGGAGCTCTCCACAGCTCTGCTAGCCAAGATACGGGTCGAAATCTTCATTTTCCATAGGTTGCGAGGTGGTACGGGACGGACCGGGGCTATGGATATAGCTTGGTCCATTAAAAAATTTTCCAAATGCGAAGATGCTGAAGATACTGAAATTCTACTCCCGGCAGGCAGAAATAAAACTTTGTGCTAGGCGTACACCTAATAATGGTGACTTTTCCTTTCTAATTCTTGTGAAATGATGACAAATATATTGATAGATTGGAATTTGACCACCAGATGTCAGCCACTTCTGGTTGAAGAGCCAATAGTAAATAAAGAATCGAGTCCAGGGAGTCCAGATAACTGAAAATCTTGATGTAATCTGTATTTTGTGCTTTGTGAATTAGACATCACAGTAAATACGGTATGGGAACACCAAGAAACTATTTTTCTTTGTGAGAGAAAAAATAAGGATTTTACTTTAACCTTTAAAAAAAACAACCGCTGGAAAACACAGGACAGGGGTGTGAGAAAAAACTGCTGTGCCTAATGAAAAAAAGAGGAATAAATACTGAATGGATGGCACAGATGAAGAGAGAGACGTGAGTTTCGCAGAAGTAAGCAATTCTTGGGTGGGAGTGCAGGAAAAAATAGAGGGAAATTGTTCGACTGACGACAGCTCCAATTCTAGTTGTCGTTCCCACGACTTCCCCCTTTCTCATTTCGTTTTTTTCTCATCTCAGATCGGAAATGAGCTCTTTCTTTCTCTCTCCTCGAAGTGAACCCAAATCTGCCCGAGTTTTCTGCTTTTATTCTCTTTTTTTATAAATCGTAATTAATTTCGGCCTTGGAGCGAAACGGTGGCGCCGATTCATGTGCTAGTGTGGGTATGTCGGTTTTTATTTTTCGTTTCGATCCAAAGGAGCTGGAGTATGTTTGGGACAGGAGTATCGGTGGTGGTGGTGGAGGCTGTAGTCGTATCGGGGTGTGAGAAATGGACTCTTCTTGGCCTGCGTTACCCTTTTCTTTTCATCTTCACCTCTTTTTACCACGTGCCAGGCCTCTTTTTGAGTGCTCGACTCATGCGTACGAGGGGAAAAGAGCGCAGTTTTGGAAATGAGCGACTGACACACACACATACAAGAGAACAGGGGACATGTGTGGATAAAGTCATACGCCGGCCATCTTTTCCATGGAGCCTAAATTTTTCGGACTCTCTCACCTGTAAAATAATATTCTCTATCGTATGAATTTATTCATGCCTGCCGCAGATACGGCATTGAAAGGTGTAGACATTGCCACGAGAAAATGTTTTAAATATTCTCTATCCTTTATCTTTTCTTTCTTTTTTTTGGTGTCCGAGAAAGCAGATAAACGGGTGTAGAATACTGAAACGATAGAATTCAACGGCCCTAATAAAGCATGTCGTAAATGATATTTTTGTACATTATGGATACTTTCTGACCTGGTTTTTTAATGTCTAGTTGGCGTTTTATGTAAGATAAAGTTGCCTTCATAGTGGTGACAAAGCATTATGGCAGTCGCCTGCGCGAAGCGTGACTTTAAGGATGGGGAAGGTCCGAGTGGCAGGGTTCGGCTATCAAATGATGAAATGCGCAATGAAGAAATCATTTGACACGTATTTTCTTGGCGAATTTCATCCATTTGGTGTATGTATACCTTTGCACCCATGCGCGAATCTACGTACCATGTCATTTGTGCAATGGCAATGATTTGGAATTAAGATCCCTTGGTAACTTTGATTACTCGGCTACTTTGTGATGAGTACTTCCATTGTAGTATTTCTTTCATTGGACTGGACGTAAAATTGCACCTTTCTTTGAGAGAGTATGGTTTGTTGCTTTCTTGTATTGTGTTTAAGGTTTTTTGCATTCAATTTTACAATTTCTAATTGCATGTTTTCTTTTCCGATCAGGTACTGTGAATACATTTCACCTCTGCCTTCGCGCTGTATCAGGCTTCACGCTCCATGCATTGTTCTGAACCCGGAACTAACTGGTAAGTTGCCGCCGCTTAATAATTGATATTCGGATCCCTTTATTAATTCTCATGAATGTAACCTATTAATTAGCCAGTGGTCTCTGCAGTTAACCTCGGTGAGCCTTGATTAATTCTTAAGTTAGCTAATATATTTACTGTACCTCTAAAAATACTAATGCTATGTGGACTTTAAAATTTTTAAATCATCCACATGCTATTGTGTCGAATATCGTTGTTTGACCTCTTTAATAGAGTAAAACTTAATGCACGCTCTTGAAATTGACATTTAACTGCCCAAATGCGTACCTTTCATGAAGTAACTGACGTTTTTTTAGGTGTTCCTGAAATTTATTTGTGTGATTCAATTCGTAGAATGAATGTTCAAAAATTGCGTTGAGTGACGGTTGATATCCTGGATCTCACGTGAAGGACATAGGGTCATAGGTTACCGCACATTCCTCTTGTGCCAGGTAGTCTGGTGGGTCTGTAATCCATAGGGCCGGGGTAGTCCATTTACCGTTCTGTCACGGACGTCTGAGCTACGTGCTTCGGTTTATCCTGCCTTGGAAATGTTGTTGAGACGCACGGAAGTACAAAGACTAGATGTCAGGGGTTCAGGGAATTCCGTGACTCTTGTGGGCGTTTTATTTTGGATATAATTTTTCCATCGGGTTTTCCATATTCTCATATCAGTCATCTATCGTGGTTTTGTTTCTTTCTCGAAGATATTTTTGGCATTCGAGCTGATTTTCGTTCCCCCGCCATCCAGAGTTCTCAAGGAAAGAAGGCCTCCATCATCACCCAGTCCCAACCCCTGCGTCCGTTTCTCCTATGTCTTTCCTCCCTCTGTCCACTCAAAGCCTTAGTTCCCCCTTCCCCCGCCGCTTCACTCTCCTTCTTCCCACCCCCCCCCTCTCCGCTCCTCCCTTAGCCTTCTCCCTCCTCCCCCCCACTCCCTAACGCCTTGGTGGAAAGCTATATATGTTTGACCTAAACCGAAGAACCCTGCACTTGATTATGCCACAGTGTGGTGAAACGCGTCGTGCTAAAAAAATAAATCTGCGGAAGGTTACCAAGTGTTTTTATTCATTATGAAAACATTTCATATAAATAGCGTGAGAGAATAGTTGTCGCTTACGGTAAAACCAGACTAGTTGAAATATTTTCCTATTGACCCATGTCGTATATACTTAAAAATTTTATGTGGGACTATAAAGTTATTGCTTTTATATCTATATGTTTAGTGAGTTCCTCAAAATTACCCCTGAGATAACGACTTACTGACGTCTTACTGACACCGTTCGGCGTAAATTCAACGGACGCGTCTCGTGAGGATGATGAACACTTTTGTTTAAGGGTTTGAAGAATACTAATGACTTCTGTTGATAACTTTCTTCATAAGATGATTCAAGAGAAAGGGTAAGAGGCAAACTGTTTCATAAGTGAATAGCGTTTTTTTTATATATTTTTGGAAATAACTTGTTATGAAAAATTTTAACTCACCTTATTTAAGTCATTGCTTGTGGAAATGAATTATAAATCATAGAAATACATAGAGCACCGTAATTTATAAAATTTCAAATGCGCAAACCTGAAAATAACCATAAAACTTTGACGAAGTAAGGGAAAGAAACAGGGGAACTAGCTGTAGGTCTGATTTATTTCCGCTGCTACCCGGACAGATGTCATTTTATTAATGCACTGGTTTTATCGGTAGATATTTCTGCCCAATGGTCTCCGCTTCCTTGGAGAATTTGAGATGCCAGCTCTTCGAATGATCATGCCCTCCTTACTATTAAAATTCATTATTTTCCACCATACCACTTAGCCTCTTTTCCGGGTTCCTTTCGCTTTGCATCCTGCCAAAAGCCGTTTTAACCTCTCCCATGGTCCGCCGCAGTCCCACTTGCTGCGCAGTGGTTTGCTTCGGACACACGAGACCCTTTCCCTGTCATCCTGCTTCTTCCAGACTTTCAAATAATCTGGAGCAAGGCCTTCCCCCTGCGTTCTCTTTTTTTGATGGGTCCCACGTCTATCGATTGTCCAAGGGTTTGAGTCTCTCTCGAAGGAAACTTGTTCTCAATTCCACATAATAAAATAAATAGTTTCCATCGTTGATGTCTCACAAAAGCGTGTGACTTATTTCAGTGCGCGGAAGGTGCTTTTTTTTTAAAGAAAAAGGCACCTCTCAGTGCTGAATACGTTCTTTTTTCAATGTAATAATTTATCTTTAATGCAAATTAAACAAGACTGGATTGATAACTAACAAAAGCGTGTGACTAATTTCAGTACACTTAAGGTGCCTTTTTCTTTCTCTCAGTAATGAATACGCGCTTTTTTTAATGTTATTATTTATCCTTTATGCAAATTATACAAGATTGGAATGATAACTAGGGCTCCAGCGTGTAAACATCACTATGCGTAGCCATGTCTGACGTCACATGTATTAGCATGCTCTCGCCCCAGTGTGTAATAAGAAAATGCCAGGATAGCGTAATCGACCTCTATTATATTACTCGAAGGTTATCTCCCTCATCCTGTTATCAGCCAGCTGCGGATATATAAAGAGCGCAGACCACGAACGCGTCATGCCTTGGCAACTGCTCCTGCCCCATTTGCTACGAGCCGTCACCTGCGTCGAACAACCCTATGGCGATGCGTGCCATTCGTTCTTCGTCTGTTGTTATTTTCTTTTATTTTGCAAATCAGAGGCGCGTGTTGCGAAGATAATATAACATGCGGTCAGGATTATTTTCTTTGTAAAACAATAATGACAGTATTGGAAAGAACTATGTTACATAAAATTGTTTCACCCTTGTCTTTCGCCCATATCGTTTGTTCCGATTCATAGAGGTAATATGTTGGAGCGAGGAATTGCAGCTTATCGTTAAATAGCTAATGTCGTTTTCAGTCGTTTCCCGTCATCTGGTATATTCGTCGGAGTAAGTCTGGAAAAATACTTTCGTAGCGTATATTCAACATACGTAACGTACAATACTTTCGTGTATGTCGAAAAATTTTAATAAAACTATATGCCGGTAGTGCTGCTCTTATTTTTTGCATTGAGTTCAGGCATGGTTATTATGTTTTTTGGAATCGTTATGTAAACTTCAATCAATACAGCGATTATGTTCACAGACGTTTATCTTATTCATTTCTCAATGCCTCTCCGTTCAATCAGTCGTCTTCACCTATCTCACTTCCATTGCCTTCTTTACGCCCTCTTTCCGGCCGGTCACTCTTCCCTCTGGCATTCAATAAAAAAACAATTTTGGTACTCTCTTCTCTGGCATTCTCATCATATGTCCTCACATAACAATAATTCTTTATGTTCTATGTTTTCAGTCAATGTCTTTGGCTCTCCCATTCTGTAGTCTACTCAATTCACTATTTGTTACAAGACCCATAAGTCCAGCACTTCCTCCAGAATCCAGCTTCCACCGTGTTTAGCCTCCTTTTCGTATCCTCTGTAGCTGTCCACGATTCCGATCCATTGGTGACACAACTTTCTACCAGTGGTCTGACGAGAACATTTTCCTCCTAAGTAACGGGTGCAGCACCCTAGATAAGATTGTCGTGAAAACTGTTTGACTCTTCCAAAAGGACATATAATTTTTTATTGAAACTTTCGTCATAAAATCTACTGTTTGGGGTCGTCAATATGAGTGTATTTTTTTATTCCGCCCTTAATTTTTTATTTTCCTTGGAAACATTTGCGTCAACGTAACTCACTGCGAGTCGACGAAAGAGGGGTACTGAATGTGGTTTTGAGCTGTCACCGTGAGAAATGGAGAGAATAGGACAAAGCAATTGTGACAAGGAACACAAAAGGATGTATTTTTTTGGAGTAGTGATTCGCTCTCGTGACTATTTGTTTGTAATTGTGAACATAGCGTCGGAAGAAGGAATTTTTCGCTGCATTCCAAAATTCAATACTCCCTTAGTAATTTTCTGTACTTTTTTATGTGTAGTAGTATGTATTACAATCCTAGGATTGGTGTACTGCAGCCCTCCATTTTGCCCTATCCCATGCCAGTTCCTTCACTTCCCTATGGTTCTTCCTCCCCGTATCCCTCTTGACTTGCCCCAAGTACTTGTCTCTTGGTCTTCCTCTGGGGAATTTCCCTACAATTTTTCCCTCCATTATGCTTCTTATGTAATCGTTGTGTCTCATAACATGGCCAACCCACCGTGTTCATTTTTGGCGTATGGTGCTCCGCAGTACCCTTTCTTTTCCAATTCTTCTGTATACCTCCTCGTTTCTCACCCTATCCGTCCATTTGATATTTAGCATACTCCTACAGCACCAGGCTTCGAAGGCTTCTATTCTTTTCTAATCAGTTTTTCAATGGTCCATGCTTCTGATCCGTAGAGTGCCACTGCCCACACGAATGTTTTCACGTAATGTTTCATTGTCTCCAGTCTTATGCTATTCGAGCGGACTTTTGGTCATGAATGCCGTCTTAGCTTGGGCTACTCGACGCTTGATGTCTATCGTGCTTCTTCCATCCCAGATAATGGTGCTCCAGAGGTAGGTGAATGATTCCACTTCTCCAATCTTTCTCCTTTGAGGCGGACGTCGGCCACTACTTTCTCTCTTCCGCACACAAGTATCTTGGTTTTCTTCTTATTGACTTTCATTTTGTATTCCAGGAACACTTTTTCAATTGTGTTCAGTGAGTTCTGTAGGTCTTCCTCGTTTTCTGCAACGATGACGATATCATCAGCGAAGCGTAGCATGTTGATTTCTTCTCCATTCAATTTGATTCCTTTGATTCCTTGTTCTTCTATTTCTTTTATTGCTTCCTCCATGTACATATTGAAGAGTGCTGGTGACAGGTTACATCCTTGTCGGACCCCTTTGTTAATTTTTGCCTCCATATTTCTTCCATCTTACATGCGTATTGTTGCCACCTGGTCCTTGTAGAGCTGGTAGATGATTCTTCTGTCTTTGTAGTCCAAGCCAAGTTTTTCCATTGTATTGAACATCTTATTCCATTCGGCATTATCGAATGCCTTCTCCAAGTCCACGAAGGCTATAGGATTTCGGGATTTCGAGCACGGTAACTAATACACCACCTCTTTCTTTTATGAATATATCTATATCGACTGAAGAAACTAAAGTTTCTTCAAGGGAAAGGACTCGACCGTTGTATTTGTATTGAATTATGGAAAAATACTAAGCACTGAAAAAAGTGTTCATGGATTTCCTATCGGATTAGATTATTAGGATACTACCTTTCAGCAACTGACTCAGCCATTCTTTAGGGTTAACCCTGCCAGGCACTCATTAGGGTAAACACTGAATATAGTATTCACAGGTTTCACACCGGGTTGACCTTGATGACGATGGTTTATTCAGCTGCTAAAACGTTGGTTCCTAATAATCAAACCGGTGAAAAACCCTTAATGGTAACTAATGTGCAAATTTTGTATTTTTAAAAAGACCATCAACTCTTAAACGGTCAAATGCACTAAATTGTCTGTTCATATTGTACTGATATTTGCACCTTAAAGGTTGTGTATGTACATTTATGTACGTTTGGTGAATCTAGATCCTAAGAATTTGTAATACGTGATCCTCTCTCACCGAGGAATCCTCCACACGATGACCCAACCTAACGCCCCCTATCTCGCCGCGTTAAATTCAAGCGGAATTTCCCAAGAACAACAACGGCGCCCTGGGATACATCTCGGCCTAAATAAACCTATTATGCCTGGAGAATGCATTTACACGCCGTTTTGTGTGTGTGCTCCAATTCCACACCATCCCTACTTGTTCCCGTTTCCAATTTTTTATGGCATTTTCTCTGCTATCCAAAGTGACGCATATGTATGCATGAGTGTATCCCTTGCTCCATGCTCACAAGTGCTTTCGAAGGAGAAGAGGGGGTCGCGTTGGAGAGATGCAGTGCTACCGAATCGAATGATCCAGAGTTGGGTAGAGGGGAGGAGGGGAGGTAGGGGAGGTGGAGGAGGAGTGAGGTGGGGAAGTGTGTGGGGGGAGGGGGGAACAGTGCTAAAGGGAAGATCCTGGAACACAGGACGATGTAGATGGAGAAAAGGGGAAGGTTTCGTTTGGGGGAGAATCTAAGAGTAGGTACGTGCTTATTCGGTCGATTGGCGGAGGGGTGGCGCTTCGCGTGGTGGGAAACTAGGTCCGGATTGATCGTACGTGACCAGATAGAAGTTGCCATCACCCAGAAAATTCAACGCCAAAAATATATATATATCTACCACAGATCCACCACATCTTCGTGACCTTACGGCTGTCCTATTCTTTCCGGGTTAGAAATGGCGTAAGTATGATTGAAAATGCTTTTTTGGTTCTTGGGCTGTATTCGTGCGTGGTAAAGAGAGAGGGAGAGATAAAGAGAGGCCCTCGACCTATGTCACGAATACAAGGGTTGCCACGCAACCTTTCTCCTTAACTTTTGGCAATCAGTTCGACAAAAATGTACACAGTGCCCCAATACTGTACCGACCTCGACGAAATAGACGTCATAAAGTCGCATTATATTTTTATTGTGACCCTTTACAACTTGTGGATAAGGCAATAAAAAATACTATTATCCTTGAAAATAACAAATTCGAGCCCAAATTAATCCTGCCTTTAGAATCGCAAGAATTAGTCTATCATACGCCGCTGTGAAAAACAAACTCATTAAAGAGACCACCTCTAGGGAAAGTGGCCGCTCTTAATAACTGGGTTGAAAGCCAAATTATTAATCCCATCCTATTCATTTTCATTCTATTAAAAGTCTTTCTCATTTTGTATTAAGTTCTAAAATAATCAACAAACATAATTATGTTGAAAGGAAGAAAAGTGTTGTGCCACTGTCCACAATTTATTCAAACCGTGTACTCGACCCGTTTCGACCATTTACGCCATCTTCAAGTGAAGAAAACAGTTGAAGATGATGCTAATCGTTGAAACGTTTTGTGTAACAAGTTTAAATTATGTGACAAATGTGTTATGGCTGTTTTATTGATTTCAAAATGATTAACCTGTTTCACGAACTCCCTCCAGAAACCGTTAATTTTTTTAGTGAGCATGTTTACTTGAAAATAGCAATACAGATCTATACGCATCTTCCTATGTTTTCCCCTCTCTGTGTCATTTCAAAGGGAGCGCGGTGGCCTAGTGGTTAGAGTGCTTGGCTACTGATCGAATGGTCCCGGGTTCAAATCCGGGTGAAGCCCTCGAACGCCCTTTGGACGCTCGAACAAAAAATCCACGGAGTACGAGGTGGCCCAGGGAAAGGAACTGGCCCCCCTACCCTGAATGTGTGAAGTTCACACGCCTGTGGCTTAGTCCGAGTTGAGCTCTACCCTCAACTATCCAAACCAACCTTCGGGTTGAATCACTGAGTGAAAGTGCGTGTCATTTCAATTTGTTATGATTTGCAAAATTATTGTTTTGTTAATATAATGGACCTCAATATTTTTATCTCCATATGTATGGATTAAGTGTGAGAAGGGAACTGGATTTTACCAGGAAAGAGATGAATAGCTATCTGTATTCTGACTGGTGATATTGAAGGAAAAAGAAAAAAACGCCGCTGTGTACAAGGAAAGATAAAGGTTGCCTTAATGATATGTGGTTGAAACACCTATCAGAATATTCCGAGTATACTCTCCCAGTCTGAAGAGAAAATTGTTAAGGAAGCTGAAAGGAAAAAACATCGTTGAAAAAAATTGACCGGTTTTAGATTTCTTTTGCAATGGAGGTAAGGTTTCGGGAAATGCTTGTACGATATTACTTCCGTTTTTGTGATGAGGATGATGATTACGTCATTGCATTCAGAGCACCCGAATCCATTCGCAGTTGTTGCGAAACCTCAGGGGAGGAAATTGGCGCATGGGAGAACGGTTATGAATAGGTCGACTTCCATGATCGATGCCTCGTTCATGTTCATCGAATTCTCGAAATTCTACATTTCCTCGGTGTTTTCAGGGAACCTTCCTCAATACCAATCCTCTCTTAACCTCAGCATATCATGTCCGCGGTGCTATTTTATGAATAGACTCATAGATTCCTATGGCGTATGGCTAGATGCCCATGAAGAACTTATAGTTTATATCATATTTTTTAATTTTTTTACATTTTTCTCTACGTGATTTCGAGGAAAACGCTCCCAACGACTCCCAGTAGCAGTGCTGAACTATTCGTTTTACACTTTTAGGAAGAGCGCTTTGGGATTACGAAATGATCAATTGAGACAATAATAGTGATAGAGAATTAATATAAAATATTAAATTTTTGCTCATACAGTTTGTTTTCTGCAGACTCTGCACTTTTTTGCGTAAATTGATAAACTATGTTGATATATTTCTTTCTCTGGGAAGTACAGATGAATATGTAAATATTTTTAATGTAAATAAATCTTAAATTACTTAAATTCGATTAAATTTTGAAAAAGATAATTCTACGTCAGAATTTGGCACTAAGCTTGTCATGTATATTTTGAAAGCTATTTGTAATAGGAAAGCTGGATACAGATTTCTGTATTTTTTTTAATTTTACAGCAACCACCGAAAACAGGCTCTTATATGGCCTTTATATCGGGGTAGTAACAATTAACAACGGACGAGCACACACAACCATACCCTGGGAGGTGAAAAACCCTCCCCAGGAGGGACTCGAGCCCGCGAGCAGTCGAGGACGTTACCCCGCCGCCACCGAGGCCGGTGTTTAATGTGAAAATAAAAATTGAAGTTTTGCATTTATTACTTTATATCTTAATCTCTTATCTTAATTATAAAATGCATTGCAATTTTGTTGTTTCAACTAAAATTTTTTCAATCTTTTAGGAAGTTCTTAAAAACTTTAAATTATAGATCACCAATATTTAAAATACTACAAAATGGCTTGGGTCTTAAAGAACGAAGGAACTAACGTGACTCTGCCTAGTAGCTAATCACCATTTTTATGTTATGTACGCAAAATGTTATTGCATGTACATTTATTTAGGTCATTC
The DNA here is from genome assembly GCA_963573305.1 of Pyrrhosoma nymphula. NCBI lineage: Eukaryota > Metazoa > Arthropoda > Insecta > Odonata > Coenagrionidae > Pyrrhosoma > Pyrrhosoma nymphula. The sequence goes on from OY754327.1 coordinate 33,339,187, forward strand.
CCGTGTTTTCTTGTTATTTTTTTTCTTGGGAACGATGCATTCCCATTCCCAATCTTCTCCGCTCAGCCTTTTATATCTGCTGCATTATTTACTCATCGATTCATGGAACCCCAAGATGTAGAGATAGATTTTGGTTATCAATATATTATTAGAGCCCCATTATTTTATTTCTTTTTTCCCAGCTCAAATTTTTGGAAATCCTTCACCATACCTCTCCACTAGCTTTCAACATTGTTTTTGAAAAATTAAAATTCCATTTACGTCGACAAAGATTTATGATCACTCATTATTTTTATCCCTTCTCAATAACTTGTTTATTCTTTCGCGCGAGCTTTTAGGATACCTACCCCATTCCCAGTCTTCTTCGATCAGCATATCATGTTTGCTGAAATATGTTCGCAGAAATCATAAAATCCCTTGACATGTAGATAGAATTCCTTGAATTACTAATCATATTTGCCCAAATGTTGTATTTTTTTCCGACCCGAGTTCCCAGAGATACTACCTCGTGCCTATCCTCCTGTGTCTTATCATTTCTGAATTATTTTCTGTATTTCCATTAGACAGGCAAAAATTCCCGTTGTCACACATTTACGACTCGTTCTCTCATCGCACTCCTATTATTTAAATTTAATTAATATTTATTCTTTTCCTTATAGTGCTCAAGAAACCTTCCGCAATCCCAATCCTTTTCGCCCAGAATCCTACGATCGCTACCTTAACTTTTGCTTGTATTCATAGAATTTCATGGCACATTAAGAAATGAAATTGATTAATTAGTCTTTTTCGTTCTAATATTTTATTCCGTTTTCCCAACTTGAGCTCTTATATAAAATCCTACGTGAAAACATTATGTGAATATAAGTAGCAGTTAGTAATTGTTGCTCGTAAACATTGAAATCAAAATTTAATGATATCATTTAGCTCTAACTTTAGAGATAAAAAGATTTCATCTATCAAAGGAATATATTATAGGGTATTTGGAACCTGTTAATGCTTGAAGACCATTTAGTAATAAAAGGAAAGTCTGTGTCCCAGGGGCGTCATGAGTGCCTTATCATGTTTATTAAACATATTATTCTCACATAATACAAGTTAAAGCAGGTTATTATATGCACCTTATATTAAGAAGAAATAAATTAAATCAACATCTAAGTTAAGTTCATTTCCAGACAGATTTCGAGTGTGTCCTAAAATATAAAGCATAAAAATTGTTAATCAATATTTTCTTTAACAACAAAGTGATATTTAACTGATAGCGGCAGATATATAAAATAAAAAAAATCACCGTTGCTTTGTATTATTTACCGTAACACTTGCTAAGATTCTCATGGCCTATTCATCATTTCCCATTCCTTTTTTTTTTTTTACTGTTTCGCGTGTGTTGAGAAAACCTTTTCCAAGCATTTTGCCATCATCTCATTATCGCTGCAATATATTTGCATGCATAATTAAATATTCATACGGTAGTGAAATATATTCCAGTGATCGCCGCGCCATTTTGCCCCCGATATCTTTTATCTTTTTTTTTCCTCTCGGAAAACATTTCCCAACCCTCCTCCGCTTAGCAACGAGGGCTCTTTAAGGGAGGCAAGGCCATCGCACAATCGTTCTGTGCCCTGGGACAATGTGAAAGGGCGTGTCGGAGTGGTTTTCAGTCGCTCGGCGCAGGGGACGCGCCGAGCATAACGGCGTTGCGATGGGACGATGTTTAACGTCTCTTTGAGCCGGAGAAGTTGGGAAGATTGGTGAACGAGTGACCAAAGGGGAATTGGGGAAGTTCCTACGTGTTCGGGACCGGAAATTGGGTGAAAATTAGCGGGGCGGCTCCAGAAACTTGACCCTATGTGGAAGTTCTGAAGGAAAAATTGGCATGGAGTTATCGGAAATGCTGCACGGAATGTAGGCTTTTTCCCCTACATTCGGGGACCATAGAAAATTACTGTGAGCTTGAAAGAAGTTACTTTTGGTAATATTCTACGCTGCGCGCTTAAGTGATCTGGCCGGTTTTCAGTGTCTAATATATCATTTTCTAAAATACTTTACATTTTGTTGAATATTACCAAGTGTTAATTATTTCAAACTCATTGAAATTCGAAGATATTACTTCTCGTACAATCACATTAATCACAATAATTTCATTTGTACGATAAAAGTTGGTTCATGATTGATAGAATTATCTTGCATAGTGTATAATGAAGTGTTTTCTCAAGAACTCGCCGCATATCTTCTCTAAATAATCTTTCATTTACCAACCCACCCGCCCAATCTTTATGCATTACATGACCTCAGTTGTCAATCGTCTCTTCTGATAACTACTATGAATATGAAATACCTTGTTATTGGAACAAAAAAATCATGGAATTAATTATATTTAACTAATAGTTAAGTCATCAAGTGATGCTCCCCTGCTTCATCTATCTTTTCACAATTAATATAAGAATTACTTGCGTAAGTATTCTGTGGGAATTTCTGTTCAGGTTTTCTCTTAACCAAGTTGTAATAGACGAATGAGTGGCTTTAAATTGGTAAAACGGATTGCTTAGTGAGGACAAAATTGGAAATTTTTAAAGAAGAAAAAAAAGTTTAAAAACTTCAAGAAGCTTAAAAAAAGTTGTGTCATCGTTTTCTACTGTTTCAAATTTACAATTCATTTTGCGTTCTTGCACCCTAAATGCCGTCATTTTTTAAACCGTGTGAACACATTTTTGAACAATTTATGGGGGTTTTACCTAGTTGTTATACTTTATTTCATGACGAAATTCCACATATCGACGTCTGTCAACGTAGTATTAATAGATGACCTCAGGATGGGAATGTATTAAAGGCAAGGACCAGTATCCAAAGACTAGTCAATATTGATGTAATGCCTGCTATGTTCCTTTGTGTCGAGGGAGGGTGAATTTACTCCCTTAGTTCCCCTCCTCATGAATCCGTTTCTTAAACTTTTTTGAGCAATTTCTGGAGTGTTACCTAGTTGTTGCTTCATTTCATGAGGAAAGTCCACCTAGCAACGCATTTCAATGTAGACTTAAGAGAAGACCCAGAGGATGGGAATGTATTTAAGGCAAGGGGCAGTATCCAAAGACCTGCCAATATTGGTGTAATACCTGCGGTGTTCCCTTGTGTCGGGGGAGGGGGGAAGGTTAAATTCCCTCCCTAAGCTTCCCTTCCTTCTCCTATGGGTTCGCCCAATGGGTGGCCCAACAATTTGGTGTTGGGAGGGGTGGGATGGGGGTCGTAGTAGTGCATTATTAGGGTTCCGTGAAGGGAGGGTGGCCGTGGCGGAGATGGGGAGGGCGGTGAAAGGAGTAGGTGGGGGCAGGGAGGGGGTGGCGCAAGTGAGGCGCCTCTGTCCCGGCACCTCTATCGATCTCCTCCCCACGAGTTGCCCTCAGCACGTCCCCTCCTTCTCCTCCTCCCCCAACCTACCCCCCTTTTCCTCCTTCGCCCTCCCCTCCATCCAACCCGACTCCCGCGCGTCCGATCTCTCACACGCTCCCTGCTCTTCATCCTTCTCAGAAGTCACTGGAGTTGTTGTCTCTGGGAGCTGGAGTTTCCTTCAAAAGGGATAGGGAAGAGTTCGTTTTGAGTTTTGAGCTGTCGTCAGGCGCCGCCACCTCCCTCGGAAGCAAGACGCGAGAGAGGAGAGTTAAAGAAACCTTCTCAAGTGAGTCCGCCTCATCCCCGCCACCTCCCGCTTCACCGTGTTATTTTTTGACCACCGCAACCGACCGAGGCTTGCTCCGTTGCCCTCCCGTTTCAGAGGGGGGGGGGCAGGATCCGAGAATCCTCATCCCGCCGAAGCGTCGACGTCGGTCGGGAACTCCGTTTGCGGCGATTGCGACCGGGGTCGCCGGGCGATGTGTGCGGTCAGTTCTCTTCTTACGGTCGGTCGAGTCCTTCCGGGTGGCAAAGGTGATTTTGATCGAAAAGAAAGGTTCTGCGGAGAATGGAATGCTTGATCATTTTTTTAATTTTTTTAGAATAAGGATTAACTCGCATCCTTTTGAAAGTGGCGGTTGGATAAAGATACCTTTCGTTTCTGTCATCCTAATAGTGAATACGAAAACATCAGCAATCCAAGGAAAGTTGCGGAAATTCCACGGAGTAAAATCCCACTCGGTTGCTTAACTGGTGTTTAATAGCACTCGGTGTGATGCCGATGGACCCAGGCTCGAGTCTCGGTCTATTCGGATGATTTTTTCCACTGTGGAATTTTTGCACTTCTGCGCACTTGCCGGTGACTCCTTAAAGGCGTCTAGTTCGCTGTTCCCTCGCAAGGGAAATATTCATAAGGCTGTTCCGTTAATGTTGCTCCAGTTCTGTTCCGTTTTGTTGTTACTGCTGTTATTACGTTCCGTTCGAGGTTTAGTTTCATAAAAAAATCAATTAACCCACGTTCCCATCATCATTACGTTCCAGTTTTTCAGATTGAAATGAACAATCTTGTTTTTTTCCCTTGGAGTTATTGTCCCAATTCCACAACGCACGGTTTACCGAGCCTAGGCATAGTGAAGTGCCTGCACCTGATTATATCACAATGTGGCAAAATGCACGTTGAGCTTTAAGAACAATAATTAATGTCTAGATAACAGAGGATTTAAAAAAATTGATATACGCCGTATTAAATTTCTACCCTTTAATATCTTATTTCATCAATTTGGTTTCGATTTAATGTCATTCTGTTATTATTAAGTTCCGGTTTGATTGCTCATGTCACCGAATGTTTCATTTCAGGAGTGAAGGGGGTAGAATGCCGAACGAAATACTGTGGTTTTTTTTGCGCGCCCATTTTTTCCCTATGGTTCCCTTCATGCGCGGAGATGCGTACGCTGTATGCTCGCGCCGCGCTTGCGATCGATGTTGTTCTAATTGTGACACAGTTTCACGGAGGAGGAGGGAAAAGGTGTATTTACCGGAGGTGTAAGAGGGTGGATGGAGTTGCTGCATCCGGTCGAGAACAATACCTCTCCATCTTTCCCTGCATCTCTCAATCTCAGTCTTGTCTGTCTCCCAGGGTCTTTCCACGTACGGCTGCGCCTTCTTATATATTTTTTAATTTGGGAGTGGGCGGTAGAAAATGTCTCTCTGTCTCTCATTACGGAAACCGATCGGGGAAATGGTGGCATGGGTGTGTGCGAAGAGTTAATTCGTTCGCGTGTTTTTCGTTGATATCATTTCGCGTGCCAAGAATGATCGCTTCATTAGCGGTGCGGAAATGTCACCATGATTAATCATTCAATCCTATTATTTTTAGTCTGTAGCCATCCATTCCCTCAGTAAATCCTTACTATCCTTGTAGCTCTTCTGTTTTAGGTCCCATTTTACCTGGCCTATGTATTTTTCCCTCGGGTCTTCCTCAAAACGACTTTCCCATCTCTTATGTTCCTTACAAATTTTTTATATCTCAAAGTATGGCATATCCCTCTGGACCTTGTCTTCCTGATAGTGCTCCATATGGTTTTCTCCTTTCTAATTATTCTATACACCTCCTGGTGTATGATCCAATCCGTTCATTTGATCTTCAGCATCCACCTTCAGCGCCAAGTTTTGGAAGCCTCTATTCTCTTCTGTTCCAGCTTTCCAATGTCCCTGAGCCCCACATGAATGTCAGCTGATTTGAGAATTTCCAAGGCACGAGCTATTAATGTATAAGCTTAATTGTTTCTGGCACAACTTTGCGGAGTGCTCCTTCTTTATGAAATAACAATGCACAACTAAAGTGTATACTCTCACATTTTGTTTTCGCGACTTTGGTTTCGTTGTCATACAACAAGTATCATCAGGTGGTGGAGACCTGATGTTGCGTAACCGCGAAAATGAAAAAGAAATTTATGTGGACTCAGTTTTGAATTTTTATTTCACCGTATGCTTATATTTACATATGTTTGCATCCGTATCATTCGTAAAGATTAAATTCTCTTTGTCTAATGAGATCCACTGCTCTGAAATTCTCATTTCCCATACACACTCAGTGCATTTTGAAGCCATCTTATTTTCCTCTTTAATTTCTTTCCACCGATCGATTTTTTGTATTGACGGGGTAGATATGTGATGTGATTATTTTGGGGTGAATCAAATGGAATTTCATTTAATCATTGGTAGTCGTTGTGTTTTTCATTGCTGACTGGAAATATTTACTCAGATTTTATTGGGTTAATTTTATGTTGTCACGAAAGTTTTAATTCACGTTCACTTGCGCTGGTGTGAGAGAAAGATCTGTTGTTTATCTTTCCTATCTTGCTTCGCATTTCCAGTTTCATGCAATCATAATCATCCCGTTTTCCCTTACTTTTACTATACATTCCGTTTTGTTTAGTTTTAAAAGCACTTTGAGTGTGCTTCTGAGAGGATGTGTTATCATTTCTCGGAAATATTATAGAATTGTTGTTATTGATATATAGAAGGTATCTGTGTAATCCCTGGTTTACCGCTAGTAGGAAAAGCACCAATAGATATACTTACCAATCTATTTGACTTATATTTTAGTATCATTTTTATGACAAATTTTGCAAACAATGTATTCTTCTATAATTCATGGAACTCTTGAAGAAGTAGTTATGGGATACTGATGCTATAAATGGTTGCATTTTAATATTTATAAAAATGTTTTAGCATTCCTATATTTTTCATTTTCAGTGTTTTATCATCGCTATCTTCTTTATGGGATTTGAATACACATTATCGGTGTAAATATTCATATCGCGTGCATAGCCGTTGTAGTCGTTCATCTCAGTAATCATTTGTTCCTGTCGCATTAATATATTCGCTGTTCATTCTCAGGGGTCCTAAATGGACGAGGTCCTGTGTTTTCTAGTTTACCTTTTCTCTAGCTACAGAATAAAGCGATTTATTATTTTCTGAAATCCGGGCCGAATCATGACGCTCCGATGAGCAAGTCAATCTTCCGCACCATTGCGAAAACAGGTAAAAAATTCACCCCTCGAAGCCAAATCCTTTAAAAAGGAAAGAGCTGTGCCCGTGACAACTACTCGCCCTCTCCATCATAGGGATCATCGGTGATGGGATTTCAAACGCAGTCATCGTTGCGTCAAGCTTCCCTGCGACCGCCTCAGAGAATAAAATTTCTGTGGTGTGCGTGTCCCTCCACTGTTATCTCTCTGTGTAACACAAAAGAGTAAATTCACGTTGGAAAAATGGGAGAGAAGAAAACAGTAATGGTTGAAGAGAATAAAGCTCGTCTCTCAAATCAGTTGTTGAAGCAGCTGCGACCCTATTTTCCTGCGTCGAGGAATCCACTCTCATGCTCCCATAAGCTCCAGAGTCCGCTCCGTTGCCTGTTATGTGTGGTAGACTGAGTCCCTTGTGATGGGCAAATGTGTGCGCGTGCCTATACTTTATCCTTGCGGATTCCTTCCGACCAACTTGGTCGCCCAATCCTCTGCGTGTGAATCTTCTCCCCCTCCTTCCCTTCCTCTTTCAATCTCCCACGCTGACGACTTAATGCCTCCGTAGCGACCGAGCGAACCGCTCCATTACCTCAGCCTCCTTCCTCCCATCTCCCTTTAACGCCTAACCGACCCAACACCAACCCTACGCTCCCCTTATATACTTTAATTTATTTTGTCTTTTTTCTCTTTTGTCGGCGCCAGAAGAATGGACGTCTATATTGGAGGCCATATGTCTTTCTGGAGAATTGAGTGCTTCCTCAGGGTTTTTTTCTTAATCCAAGGCGTATCACTTGATACGTTCTATTTGATTCTCTCACAACAATTCTTCCACTGCGATGCCGCTAAAATTTGAAGTAGAAAGAAAGCACATTTTCATATGTTTACTGAGCTTCCATTGCAAATTTGTTTTAAATGTTCGTTTGACTAAATGAATTATCGTCTTGAATTTGCTATTGAAAACTTGATAATTTACCTTTTTGCCGATAGAAATATTTATTGAATGTATTCATTCAATAATCCTCGATGTTTCTGTAGCTGCAAGCCCTGTCTTGCCAATTCTGCCTAGAATACCAGTCACTTGATCGGCGATCATTCCTTTTCATAGATAACTTTTTTATCTCGAACTTGCCATAATAATCAATCTCATTCATTGATTGAGTGACAAGGATATTTTGGCTGTTGTCGTGGCATAATGGTTACGGTGTGCGATTACTTTTTTGGGGTGAGTAAAAAATGACTTTTCGCATATTATTAGAATCAGATTAAGGAAATAATTCCGTTAAGTTGTCCAAATATTTTGGTAAGTGGTATCATATCCTATTGCCAGGTCTCGGTTTTCCACGAAGGTTTGCTGGAAGGTAGTTCTAGGGTAATAATTTACAAATCACCTCCCTTTTGGGGTAGAAACTCAATATTTTAAACAAAAAACAAGGTTTAACAGTTTTAGTATCATTATAAACCATATAATAGAGCCCTCCAAGATATTAGGAATTGGTCTGTAGTCATAGTTGTCGACTAGGTGCTACTAAGATGATTGTCCTCAGAGTGTTTTTGACTATTTTTCCTGTGGAATAGGAGCAGTAACTGTTGTAGATGCAATAAATCGATGATGTATATTTTCTCATAATTAAACCCAGAGAAAATTATTTATGTTCGTGCATGAAAAAAATACCTTTCCTTAACAAACTTTTATCTGCTAGGTCCCTCTAATTGCATACTCGCTGTATATTTTGTAATTAACGTAATTGTTGTGAAATATTATGCTACAATCATGACGAATACAAAGATGTCATGAAATTCACTAGTAATCCAGCAGCATAAAAATTAGGACGTCGCGAAATCATCGGGTAAAATATTTCATCTTTATGGGACGGTAAGATATCCCGAGAGATTACCCGTAAGCGTAAAATGTTCAACTTTACCTTATATTTCAATTTAGAGCAGGGAATTTAGATTGAGTTATTATCGAGTGAAAATTGGGCCATTGCTTTTTGTTATCAATTTTCCGCGTTGATTATAAGCAAATCGCTTTGAGCGAAGCCCTTAGACGAGGGAATTAGGAGCGCTGTCGCCGTGGGATAACGGAAGTTTGATAATAAGGCAAAAATAGGTGAGGGAGGCATTTAATCATCGCGTATCCATCCGGGCTCCCGCTCGAGTTTAGCGTCAGCTTGATGCAATTTTCGAAGTTACTGCATCCTTGTCAGCTTTGGATCCATCTTCGTCGATGCGAAACCGTGAAGGTAAACTGTGGAACAGAATTATGATGAGCGAGCCAACTTTTGGCACTTATTTCTTTATGATTTCAACCTCCTCGAATCCAGTAGGGCTTATTAATAAAAAAGTGGGAGAGTAAAAGCCGTATACGAATATCCCATGGTTTCAATAAAAACCTTTGAAGTTTAATAATTAGGGTCCGTTATTTAATGTGATTAAATGGCTGATTTTTTTCAATTTGCAAAGCTATCCCGTTAGTAATAGCCCAACATTCGGCAGTCTTTCCGAAGTCCTTAATTCGATGTCTAGTGAGTCCTCTTTGGGTATGTCGCGATATTCCATCTTATTCTGGGTGAGCAAATGGCATTCGGAAGTCGTCGGTGCAGTGAAGGGAACTGTCCCCCTTAAGCTGATGTTTGAATTTTACTCGTCTTAAATCAGCTACACTAGGTACTAAGTTTGGTTCTACCCTCATCGCAAAAAAAACTTTCAGGTTGAAGACTTCCCAGATGCACTACCAAACAAAAATCACGCCGAAGGTGAAGGAAAAGTCTTGAGGCCCAGAAATGTTAAAGTTTAAAAAATAAATTTTAGTGAAGCATCTTTATTGGGCTCTTTCCATTCAGCTAGCGCAGATCAGGGTACCTACTTCAGCGCAATATACCCCACCCTAGCGCAGTATGGAGAGAAACTGTGATAGCAGAACAGGAAGTACATCGCAAATTTCGAAAATAAAGGCTGATGGCGCACTCATTATTATGTTTTGCTCATCCTTTTTCAAGACGCACGTCGTAGATTGTTGTATTTAATAGGCTATGTTAAATAAAATTCTCGGTAACACTCTAGATTTCCTTTGACATTGCATTTGGTGTTAAAATATGACAATGAGGATAATTTAAATTCAGGCCACCTCACTCATTTCTTTACTTTTTAAAAAAATACCTTCACTACCTCGAGCAAATAGTTATTTCTTGATTTAATAAGATAATATATTTTTGTGCCGAAAAATTAAACTGAAGGTTAAGTTAATTTTAGTTTCGCAGAATTAATAAATTGGTCCGCGAGGTGGCAACAACCCTCTCCGTGCAAAATTGAAGCCGCGACATAAATTCATAACAAACTCGGTGCGAAAGTGCTGCCATGGAAACTGTCGCAGAGGGAATAATCCCCAATTGTGCTTTTAAAAGTCTGCTACCATCTGTGGAAAGCAAATATCGAATGGAACACCGTGTGCGCAGCTAATCTGAGCTGCGCAGATGTATTAAAGGAAAGCACCCATTAACTTAAGCATGGTACCGTGTACGTAATGACTTAGAAATCTCACATTCAAGGGATGTGCGAAGCGTCAAGTTTCGCGGAAATTAATGATGATTTTTCCGGACCCCTTTCTCCCCTTTGACCCAAGGCACGAGCTATGCCTCTTGAGCTATGACTTCATTGCGAGAATCATGACTTTGAACCTGTGGAATACTCTGCAATCATCCTGATGACGAGGCAAATAGAACATCTGGTGAGTATAGGGATTTTTTCACGGATTTCGCAATAAGAAAGGACGGAACGGTTTCCGAGCTTCTCGCTCGTCACGTAGAGAAGCATCAAAACTTTTCAGTGCGGCTGGAGTAATTTAACGCCTGTGGAGTAAATTGCTCGGCGAGATGAAGGAGGGAGACAGGCGGGGTCTTCTTCGGCGTTGAATGTCGCAACAATGGGAGGGGTGGCTTGGCATTCATTGGCCGAGTAAATCGCGCAACTCGCGATACACGTTTTCACCGGAATTTTCCTCGCGAATATCTTTCTTGGACAGCTAAGCGAAGAGAAAGCCGAGAAAGCTGTCGGATGACCGCTTATTCAATGGATTGATTGAAGGAAAAATGGGAGACCTTTTCGAGATCAAAACTCACTGATAAAACCGTAAAAGAATTGAAAACGCGAAGCGTCAGCAAATGTGGAACAGAGGTAACGTGTGGTGGATTTCAAGCACTTCGGCCGCATTATGCATGGCGTATGTATCACCATGACTCCAGGTCTAGGTTTATTCTTGTGGTGAGTGTCAGAGTGGTAGGAAACGATATTCTGGCATAAAATGCCGGCTATACGGAAATTTTACCGGTCTACGATGCCTTCTTTGACGGAGGTGATCTTCAGTAAATTGTTTTCTTTTGTATGCTTTCTTGGCTCAGGTCATTTCAATTTGCTGTCGCTTACGGAATCAGTAATTCGAGAGACTCAAAAATGACTCGCACTAGGATATGTTTCTGAAACACTTCAGGTAAGAGCTTCCGTGTATCTATACTTAAAATATTTTTCGGAAAGTTATCTGATTTTTTGAATGCCCAAGAATTTTAGTGTTTCTCAACCAACTACAGGAATAGCCGCATTTGTTTTCTGATGTATGTACTAATCGCTACATTTTTAAAGAATTTAATTTGATCATTTAATTCAATTGCAAGATATTCGCCTTAATCTGTTTATATCGCCAATAAATCTCGCTCATAAATATCGCCTGGCCTATCGTCGGAAACTTTCTCTTCAATGACAAAGCTCTAGTTAATTGCTTATTGAGTAAAACCGATGGCGACAGTCAGGTTGGAAACTTTGCTGCTATTCCTGGAGCCTAATATATAATGATAGGATGTGTATAATATTCAATACAACAAAAGTCAAAAATACCTTCACTTACACTGGGCATTATTAATCATCAGGCCTCAGGTGCGATGGTTCGTAACATCAGCGGCTCTTGAAGCAAATAAAACCCAAATGGAGAGGCCATAATTAGTGGTTATTCAAGCAAATAGATAATATATTTATGTACCGTCCCGTCCTTTTTATTTACTCATTGGATTAGAATCTTCAGACGCTTGAAGGTGCAGCGGGTGTCAAATAAAAAAAATGTTTTCATAGAGTAGCAGGAAATACTATTTTGTGAGGAAGTGATAAAGGATGCGTATTTTGTGAGAAAATAAAATTAGCACGCAATCCTGCCTATTGTTTTAGTTTTAACGAAGCATTATGTTTCCCACTACTGTCTATTTCCTAGTGGAAGCAGGTTTTCTGTATTTTCTTTTATAGTTTTAAAAGCGGTGCTGCAGTGTGTACGTTGACCAACTAAACAGCCTCTATTTTAATATTGACCTATAGGTTAAGACTTTTGCGTTTTGATTTCTTTGCTTAGACAGGTTTGCACATACAATTATATTGTAATACATCGGGATATTCTGTCCGAAATAATATCATCTGTATCCTGTGTAAAGTCAACCCACTGGTATATCCTTTGGCTATATGCAACCCTTTTGATCCTTTGGCTATATGAAACCTGTTTTCTTTATCTTTGAGGTTGCTAGCATGGAAAAACGGAAAGTCCTCCAATTTAGTGGTCCGAATAACGAAATGATTGACGTAAATTTAATTTATTCTGAGTGAGCTTATACCCGGAAGGCAGAGTCTTGGACGGTTTTACTCATGCGGACATTTAAACCGAATTTTATGAAATGTATTCAACATATTCTCTTACCTGCATAATGTGATGTTGAAATTGAAGTGTCACTGCTGTCATCATCAACCATGAAGTTTAACTGATGTCATCATCAACCATGAAGTGTCACTGCTGTCATCATGTATTGTAAAAATGAATAGAAAAAAAATTATTCGATGCATTATCTACTTCTTTTTAGATAGTTACTTGCTATTATCCTGCAATGGCTTAGGCTAGCAAGCAAGTTGTATCAATTGACGTCTCTTTCTTGGGGTGAATGTTTAAAATATGTACAAATTCTCTTGGGCTACGCAGACACGAGCCGAGTTTAATCCCTCTCTGGTTTCGACGCTGAGATTTTTTTTATTCGGCCCTCTCTTATTAAAGAGGAGGTAGTGGTTAGAGGAGAAGGGTTGATACCATTCGTCCCCTGGCGTGTAGGGCGCTGCCCTGCCCCGCCCCGAAGAACCGTGGGAAATCCCGTGGACAGCCCCGGGACTTGGTGGGCCGAGAGAGGGAAGGACTTGAGGAATGATATGTTTTCGAGAAAACATTCTCCTCGTAAATCGATTCCAGGGGTCATTGCCACCGTATCCCTTCCCCTTAACCAAAACTCCCTCCCCGGACCTGCTCTCTTTCCCCCGCCTCTTTCTCTCCCCCTGGGAGTGACCTGGCTCGGACCATTCTTGCGAAAGAACCCCTTACTCACCCTCCTAACCCTTTCATCCACTCCCTTACTCCATTTTTTTTAAAGGGTTATAATCAAAGGCTCATACCCTCCTTCTCCAACACTAAGGCGTAACATGACCGAACCCATCCGGTGTGGCTTCCTCCTTCGTTTCTTGATCCCTCCTGTACGTCGAATTAGAAATATCCTCCGCCGACGAAGCCGTGAATGCACTCTAGCATAGGAGAGACTACTATCGAAAACGATTTTTGCTATCCTTTTTGAGTCTATTGCCTTCCAGTATTGTGGTATTTACATATGTTCGAGAACTCTTATGTTCGCTTAAGCCCAGTTTAAAAAATTGTATTTGTTTTGGATGACTAACACAAAATGAATTAATCATCGTCTTGGCTTGCTGTTGAAATGTGGAAAATTTGCTTTTCCTTTGATAGAATATGCGTTGAGTCAGGAATTTCTTAAGGCGTGGTGGCACGATGCAATTACTCGTTTTGAGTTCATGCGTGAATGTACGACTTTGGGGAATAATATGCGGACTGAGATTCGAAAATCAGATCCCTAGATTTCGCGCCGAGTGCTCTAACCAGTTAAGCTACCCAGTCTTCCTCTTCCATAATTCATTCCACTTGTTGTTCTACCAAATACGTGGTAGATTTTTGTACAGTCCATATGTGTTTACTGCATTACAATGTTATCCATCCCTTAACTTTCCTAGTAGTGCTGTTAGCTTTCGTTTAAGTCTTTCTTAAGCTCCTCATGCTTTCTGCCTCTTTTTTGTTATTCGTAAATCCTATTCATTGTCTTTACTTCCCTACAATCTCTAACATTTCATAGTTTATCTTCTTCACTACCCAGCTCAATTTCTTATTCTTCCCTCTTACGTAGAGTTCAAAAGTACGCGTTTAAGGATTTTTATGAAATTGGAAACGTGTAAAAATATTGAGCCTGGTTTGTGAGGAGGGAGTTTGGGCCCCTAGTTCCCCGCTCTTCCAACCCCATATTTAACGATACATAATTTTACCCTACATTTTTATTTCTCCCCTCTCATTTCTTTCCTTCTCTCTTTATAACCTGAAGAGGAGTTTCTCCGTTGTCATCTTACGGTATTCGCTCCCTCTCCTCATCATCGCTTCGGGATTTTGATGCGATGAAATCATGTGCGGTCGACGCGAAACATTTTCGGTCCTGACCACCCGGCTCTGCCGGAGTACCTCGTCTTTTTCCTCCCCGGGGAGGAGTGAACGAAAGGGAGTTGGATGGTGGTGGTGGCTTGGTGGCACGTGTCCGTGATGCGTGAGGCGAGGCAGGCCTGGAAAAACATCCGCTCGGTCGATCGACCACAGCACCAGTCCATTCTCCTGCTCCCCACCTCAGTCGTGTCCCACCCCACTCTGGGTCGTGGCTTTTCCGAGGATAAAAAGAGCCAAAAAATCTCGAGGCATGCCATTCCATCGATCGATACTTGCCTGAAGCTTTAAAAAAAAGTTTTAAATCTCTCAAGTCGGGTCGTGCATATGCAGTAGAGCAGCTTTGCATTGATTTCGAGTAAGTATTTTAATCCGAAATTCCCTTTTCATATTGAAATAAGCGTGAAATTTGTGCCTGCCGCTCCAAATGTTCATTTGGCGACCTCAGTTTCAACGCGAAGAGGCACAATCATCGTTTACTTAAACACGTGTCCTTATTGTGTCAACTCAAGGGTGCAACCAGTATTCAGGCTTGACCCAATGAGAACTTGACTTGCAGGATGCAATCAGAATGTATGCGCTAAACAGTAGACCCCGTTATCATACGCTAGCAGTGCACGCAAACGCTAGCAGTGTACGCAAGAGATAAAAGTTGCTTTGTCCGAGATCGCATCATGACGTACATGATGGCTGTGACAGATGCCTTATTTTAACCCCAGATTTATTTTTATTTACAAAATTGAAGGTATGCCAACTTTGATTATGTGCCAGTCTCAAAAAGGTGATATTAAGACATAACGTTAGTGGAATAATGGTAACGCTTAAACGTTTATCGTAGAATAAATTAGTTGTGTGGATCAATACTGGTTTTATCCTAACATGAAGTTTGAATGGTTTCTTTTGGTTTAGCTGGTGTCGTTTGACTCTTTTCTACGTGTCAAGTGCGTAGATAACTTTGAAATAACCCGTGCCGCCAACGCTAGAAATATGCTCTCTTCCTACTCCGTAAACTTCTAAATCCGCTCTAAGGCAAATGTCAGGGAAGAGTTATTTAAATTTTTATCCACCGTAAAATTACGGCATCGAGATGCGAAGTTTTTGAGCCTCGTGTTGAGTATTAAGGTTGACGGTTGCGGACTATTTATCTAGTCGTGGGTGTTTAATTGGTCCCGAGCCAATCTAGCCTAAGCCAGTATTTTTCGCCAAGTGAAGCACTGCACGACCTTTTCATGAATTGCGAGGCGTTTTTTCTGATGTTTCTTAACGTGCCTCGGTGTCACATCCCCTTTAATGCCGCAAGCAAGCAGCCATTCCAATGCAGTGAAATTGCGAGTTATTCATGTTTTTGCTCGCCATTCGCTTTTTTTACATAATATTTTCAAACGATGATTTTCCTTTGCAACTTGCTATTCCCACAAGGTGTTAAAGGAAATTCGTTGCTTTTTGTTACTTCTTAAGCCCGCAATTCCCCGGATTGTAGAACTATTGCACAAATCCCTTGATGAAAAGTTCCTTCTTTATTTCCAATATCCCAAATATTTAAAGGATAATGTTCTCCGTTTTGCGTGACAGACATTTTCTGCTGTGTGATCGAACTTTCTGAATGTCATGGAGTGGCATTTTCGCCCAGTGTGTAGAACCCTGGGCTGCTTGGCTCCCAGGTTCAAACTTGGGTCTCGCGAGTAATGACATGAACGGTCAAATTTTACATCTACGTCTGCTTCTTACCCTGCGAGCCTCCACGAGATTGTTTTGAAGTAGGGGGTTTTTATGGACACCATCTATTACCTTTCGCTAATTTTTGAATAAAAAATCTTTTCAATGTGATTGTAATTATGATTCATTTAATTCTTCTGGCGTTCGGTGCTGGTTCTGTTTTGAAGTGGAATTTTGCGAGAAAGGAGGCAGTGTTAGAAACGTAATCTTATTAGCTGTTTTAAGTAGTTAGTTGAATGTAGAGGAGAATGGGGTGGAGAGGTGCAGGAAACCAATACTAATTATTAACCCTGAAGACGATGCCAGACTACGCCATCGAAACGTCGCGTCGGTGCAGATAAAAACAATCGGTGGGAAACCCGAGAACTCTTCATTTTAAGCATTCTACCTCAGATCTACTGTGTGTGGAGAACTACGCTCGGATAACAGCTTAGAAAGAAGTTCATTGCTCTGCTCACTCGGAAGAATTTCCTCCCTCGGTCTAGTGGATGGACGGCCATTTGTAAAAAATTTTTGCTTATTTCCTACCGCACATTGCATGATTTACATGAGTCGCTGTGGTAGATGCGTCATAAATTAGGGGTTGTCTTGAAATGGCCACTGACTGTGTGATGAGAATAATAGAAAGTCGAAACGCAGTTCTTCGATTTAATTTATTTTCCGATGTGTACTTACGCCCTGGACATATGTGAGACGAATTTCTATGTTACTGCTCATGCGAGACAGCATCTGATCGGACTGAGATGCAACTTTTCGCGTAGCGTCCGGTACAGCTCAGATACAATTTGAAACGTGTATAGGAAATATGGCTTGTTGATGTCTGGGTACATCAATTTTTGTTTGTGATGATTTTTTGTCAAATGTCACCACAACGACCGTAAAGACATCATAAAACGACGCCAGCACCACAGTTGCAAATGAGATATCAACCTTCTGACTCTCTGCTATTCGCACTGTTTCAGTCTTTCACTTGTAATCCCCTGAAACCATGCCCGCCTCTAATTTAGTGGTAGCGGGCGACTTGTAAAGAAAGATAGAACCTGCCATAGTCTTCTTCTCAGAGTCTCCGTGCTATTCTCGAACGATTTCTACTCGATTGCTTTAAATTCCTACTACTTATATGCATTGACCGGAACTCAATCTAACCCGGCTGGTGTACTATTTCAACCTGTGGTTTGTAAAAGCTCTTGTTACTAATTGTTATGCTGGAATACCAAAAATCTAACCCTGAGCGACATTTGTTAACTCCCCTGGAGTCAACCAGCACATCATACGTGCTTGGAATTTCTATGGAAAATCGCATGTCACTTTCAGTGTTTTTTGACCATTTTACTTCCTGCTAAAAATACTCTTTTGGTTTACCTCAGGAAATGACTTGTTACTTCGTTATAAAAATTGTGTTTTTCTAATTTATGGCGAATTTTCGGACTGTTTCATCATCCTAGCATTCTCACACAATTTGAACAGGAGTCCTGATGCAAGGTATGCTTCAATGGGAGTCGTAAGAGTACTTTTCTCGTGTAGCATGTCTCGGGTGTTCGGAAGTGTGGATTTAGCCGGTTGTACTGCGAATGTACGAGTTAAATCTAATATTGAATTCCACCTTTTCATCTGGAATGCTTAAAAAATATATTGATTTTACTTATGACAAGCCTATTCAATTAGAAAACAAAATGTAGACAGAAAATTCGTAGTGGTAGATTATTCTACGAGTAAATTTTTAATGAAAACCTTGTCCAGCCATTGCGACTGACTACTGCGCCATTTCTGATGAGTCAACGCGCTTTAATTTCAGTTCGTGTGGCTTTTGCTAATGACTCAAAAAGATAGATTAGTGCCTTAATTTTATCACCATTTAATTCCCTGGGATAACTCACTTCTCACAATGAGTTTTTTTTTGCGAAAATGGCTTTGATATAAGATAGGAAAATACTATTCCCTATAATATACTAAATAAAAATATTATTTCCGTCATGTTTTACCCATTATCGCATTTATCATGTAATTTCAAGGTCAATTTGCGAAACAAATTGTGTGCAAAAAGTAGGATTTTTGTCTGTTCATTTGAAACAGTGGACACGCTTCTCTTTTTGCCGCCAGAATGTGAATAATTTAAAAGTTAGGTAATTTCATTCGTATTCTGGATATGTGGTGGAGTGTAGTTCAGAAGTTTCGGTGCCCGAAGTCATCAACCCGAATTAAATTATTGCTGCCATTTCCTAATTACTCGAAAAATATGACGGGCAGGTGTCTAAATTTTGTTACCACTAAATTCCTTGAGATAACTCGCTTCTTATTAACAGATCTTCGTGAAAATAGCATTTATTTTAGTTAGGAAAATTACAATTTTTCTCCATGTTTCACCAATCATTTCATATGACTTCATGTTATTTCAAGTTCAATTTGTCAAGAATAGCATGGAAAGTTATGATTTCGGAGTTCGCATCAAGCATATGGTTAGCATAAACATAGCATTGATATTAGGGAAATTACTTTTTTCTCCATGCTTCACCCGTCCTCTCATATAACTTCATGTAATTTCAAGTTCAACTCACAAAAAATAGCATGGAGGTATGATTTCGTTGTTCGTATCAAATATATGTCATGATTTCTATAAGTGGCTATTATATGAATAAAATGATAGGTCATCTTATGTTGGAACCGTCTTGGGAATATTCATTCACTCGCGGTCGAGGGTACTTATCCACTTGCAGATATGAATCCGATGGTCGTAATGAATCACCGTTGTTGAGCCGTGCATATCGCGTGTCGCGGCGTGATTGTCATTCCCAGGATAGCGTCGCCTCTCTCGCTCTCAGGCCGCCAGCTCACCTCGCTCGCCCTAAGGGGAAGACAAGGGACTCTTGGGCGATACACATCAATCCCTGCAGACGCCTCGACGGCACTGGAATTTTCCCGTTCCCCATCGTCGGGCGCGCGAGAAAGGCTTTGCCATCCTCAGCACGTGCATGTCATGGCATTCAACGGCGAGACAATGGAACGTGCAATTGAACTTGATTATTTAATAACTCCCTCGAGGCATTTCAAGGAGGGTCGGTTTTTTTTGTTTAATCGTTTGTATAGTGTGCTTGATAACATCGCACCGTGAATGTTTCGACCTTATTCCTCTGCACGCTACAGGCTTTGCAATTCTTTTTTCAAATGCAGTGTACGTGTATTTTTCTTTATTTTTTTGTTGCTCATGTGAGATAGTATTTGGAAAATGGTTTTTCAAACGAATGTGAAGAAATAGGGCCTTGGTTACGATGTGTTAACGTTTGTATTTCAGTAATCCAATGTTAGTTCCCTGGTAAAAGGTATGTTTGTTTATTGGCACATCTGCAATAACATAGGAATTTGTAACTGATAGTTCCTCTCCCCCTCCTTTTGAAAACAGATTGGTTGGCTAAGCCTATGTGTTTAGTAAAAGAAGGATGGAAATTAAAGTTAAATCAAATCGCTCTAATTTAAATAGCCTGATATAACTGTCTGAATCTATTTGGCACGAATTTTGGCCGTAAAATACACTTTTCCTGTAATTCTATCCGAAGTCAATACCTCAATCAATCCACAATTCTTAGTTCCCTTGCATTACTAGTCATAATAACATCCCCGTTCCTGGCCCACCATATACTCACCCTTATGGAAAAGCTATTGGGTGAGAGTACACTCAATTCAGGACAATACCACTTCGTAATTTCAAGACAATGACAAATGTTTTTATGCATTTATAATTTGTATATTACGTAAAAAATAGCGTAACTTAGCAAAATTGTTACTCTACATCAAACAATATATTTAATGCAATGATATTCCGATAATAATTAATTATTTACTATTAGCTGTGACGGAATTATCCTCAGTTCTTAAACCAATCATGTTTCGTGGAACATGACACCTTTTTTAACAATGCATTGGAAGTTAAGTATGGGGTTGCCAGATGTACCTACAATGTCAATGGTAGTCATAAAATAGTTTTTCATTTAGTATAATGTAACATTAATGTAAGACATTTAGCATTGTGTTACCGGAAGTAAGCGGATTTACAATAACAACTGTAATAATTAAATATAACAGAATTTCGGACTAGCTAACTTAATCGGACTTCTGTGGACCTTTTAAAATTCAGTTAGAATGCTTTTTTATGCGCAAAAATTTAAGGATAATCCCGCTTTTTCAGTGCGTGTGGCTACACTACTCGTGGCAGAACTTAAGTGTGCTGGAAGAAAGTAACCGATGTAATACTACGGGTTTAGTGAAAGATTATCTAACTGTTCGTCACTATTGCATGCCTTTAATTTTGCGTGCGCACTTGTACGGAAGGAGCTGGTGGCGCTTCCGTTAATGAGTTGGGTCTCAGCATTCCTCGTTGCTTTTCTACATTGTCGACTAATTTTTTGGTTTTTACCACGGCTGCAGCGGAAAAAAAATAACGACTGTGAATCGTGCGTTGCGGCACTTGATTCCCCAAGTGAACCCGTGTCTTCCTCAAGCAGTTTCTCCAGCAGTTCGCCCGTTCCTCGGAGGGTACTTCCGATACGATGAGCGAGGTCGGTAAGAAGGAGGAGGGACGCAGCCAGGCCGCTAAAGATCCCCGACGATTCCCTCCCCAGGGGGGATTTTCTTTTTTTGGAGAAAGGGCACCAGAAGTGCGCGAAGACACCATATTTTTGAGTGAAACGAGGCCGTGCGAAAGGCGGGAGTATTATAAAGATTGTCTCCTGCCATTATCGCGTGTGCGCCCACTGCAGGCGCCCGTGTGTACGTTAATGACCCGTCACTCCCCGTCATCCCCTCTCTTTCGCTTCCGTCCCCGTTCCCTTCCCCGTCCTAGCCACCCACCCTCCCACCCACCCACCCCCCCTGCCAAATCGCTGCTCTTCTCCTTACTCGCTTTCAGCGGTCCGTCTCTCTCTGCACTTCCTCCTCCCGCTCCTTCTTCGATCTCTTTCTTTCTTGAGTGACTGGCGTTTTCTGGGATCGTCCAAGCTCGGCTCACGCGACCCCATTCCTTTACCCACCCCCACCTCCTCCCGTATTATCCATTTCCATCCTCCCTCTCGGTTCGTGACTCATGCGATTCGATGTCATATCAGGGGCTATTCTGTATGTTCTCGCAATTACCGAGCCTCGAAAGTGACGAAAGTTTGATGTCACAGCCTCTAAAAATTTCAAATATGTCCATAAAAGTTGAGCTATGTCGGGGGAAGTGACGTCGCATTCACGGATTGACCGAGGTTCGACCATGTCGAGTGCTTACTGAATAAGGTCCAACGGTATTCAAAATGAGTTTCCCGGTAACTTTGGACTCTGGGAAACCAGAGGATCCTTCTGGGAATCATTCAGGAAATTTGATGGTTTAATATTAAGCATTGTACAATCATTCGTATATTTTTTATTATTTGGAGAAAAAAATATATTTACTCAGTTACCAAACGATGCCAAATATCACCGAAATTCTCAAAATAAGCTTAGTGGATGGTAGGCGAAGTAACTTTGTGGAATTTCGACATTATGGAATGAAGAATAACTTGTTCATTTCCTCACGTTTATTTAGTCAACCTTATCTAGTAGTATATCTCTGATGATGTTGTGGTAAACATCGAAACCGGTCAGTTGACTAAATTAACGTGTGGATATTACCAAGTGATTCTTCATTCCACTTAGAGTATGGCTCTTTTCCAAACAAATTTGAAATATTTGTTTTATGAGGTCAGTTATTACACTTGTTTTCGCTGATTATTATTATTTTACGTCATAATTATTTATTCTTTAAATTTTAATTATTACATATGTATTCATTATTTTTTTTTGAGCGTATAAATTGATACTTCATTTTTCATTTTCACCCTGCTTTTTTCTATATTAATAGCAAGAAATAATTAGCAGAGACTCCGCGATTCCCGTGGTGCGAAAATGTGTTTGAATTTCTGAATGCTAGATATGACGTTACTTTGCATTTTCCGTCTCAGAAAACAGTGTCATCCTCATTCATTTTTCTACACGATGGTCGAATTTTTTTCGAGAAAAAAATTCTTACCCTCACCCCATTATTCAGGGGCTCTTATTGATTATCAAGTTCCACTCTTAACTTGAACCTTGTGAAAGTTTCCGCGGGAAAATTACGTCTGAGGCTTAAGGCCCTTGTACACGGAGCCAGTAGTGGCGGCCAGAAGTGGACGCCACTACATTTACCGGTCAGTAAGCTTATACACGAGGCCATTAATGGCTTCCAATAACTTCTTATTAGTGGACGCCAATGAGTCGAGAGATTTAGTTGAGTACACAGTGTTGCTTGTGAAAACATAGAGTTTAGTGATAATGAGTTCGGGGAGGCATTTAATAAAGCAATAGGAGAAAATGCTCTTAGTTTGAGCGTAGAACTGCAAACCATATTGAATAAACGTAGGGTGTGGGTAAAAGACTTTTTAATGTTCTTCTTAGCTTCTATATTCGCTATGGAACAAGACATTGCAACACACACAATAGGCAAAACAGCACGACACAACCTCAAACCACGACTGCAGGAGCTCTCCTGGCGGCCACTACACTTTGGAACCGTCCAGTAATGTCCGCCAGTAGGTCACGTGACCTGCTACTGGCCGCTTCACTGGCCGCAAAACTCAAAGAGGTTTGACTTTAGTGGCCGCCAATTGTTAATGGATCTGGAAGACGCCAGTACCCTTATACATGTGGCCAGTAGAAGGATAATTGATGGCGGCCATCACTGGCCAGTTCTAGTGGACGCCACAACTGGCCCCGTGTACAAGGGCCTTTAGGGTACGGGTCTTCGCATGTATCTATTTCCATTTCGTTTAAATTCTCCCGACCGTTTCGGGAGGATGTCCTGACTTTCGTCGACACCTCGTCACTTATTCTAATGGTGGAAAGGAGATAGGGAAAGAATGAGCTTGGAGAAGTGAAGGAAACAAGAGGGACTGGAAGCTAGGACCGATCTCCTGATTGCTTGGAAGGGGCCTCCGTTGAAGCCTTTGCGTGTATCCTCTTCGTGTCACTAACGTACTCCCCCCCTTTACCTCTCCTCCCACCCCCTTTATCGTCGTCACCATCGCAACCATCGCCGTCCCCGCGTCTTAATCCCTTAGCAAGTTTCCTTGTCCAAAGAGAGTCCAATCCCTTTTATCGCGTCTTTTTCGTTCACGGTCTGGCACATTCAGCACTTTCGTGCGTTTTCTTTTTTTTATACGCTCTGGGCTAATGAATCCGAACGTCCCTTGTGTCCTTAGGTGCTTAAGCGAAGGGTGTTGACGCCATGGGCCTGGATTGGTATATTTTGCCGACGTCCCAAACTTAAGGAGATCAACGGCCTGTAGTCAATTATCGGCTCAGCAGGGCGACTTTTTTCTTTTTTTTTTAATAATGAAGTTGGAACTCACAAAACTAGTAGCGGTGAAACCTTAGTTGGAATTATCCGTCCTTTAGAATTAGTTTAGGACGGGGAGTATGTATGTATATTAACATGTTGTTTCTAAAGAACAGAGTGGAATTTCCGGCCCTAGATAAAGGAAATAATACATAAGCTCCCGCTGAGATATAAATTCATCTCGAAGTCAAGTAGTTTTCCTGAAAAAAAATGTTAGTCTACATTTTTATGCACGAAGGTGCGTGGTCGCGTCAGTTTTAAAAATATTAAGTCTTCCTTAAGGATGAAGAAATCTCCTATTTTCTATTGCGAGTGGTACATATTGTTTTAAGTCATATGTATTGAAGATTAAAAGAATTAATCCTTTAGACTCCTTCGCAGGATTCTTCGGCATTGCTCAGATGTTCTCTGCATTCTTGAGTTCTTGGTCCGAGTTTGTTGTTTGGGAATACAGTAGTTTCACCTGGCGTCCTTAAGTCATGCAGCTCATTTTTTAATCCTTGTACAGGCCTGATTTGATTGGTCCCTTCCCCTTGATTGGCTGATTCTGCGCTATCTTGGTGCTACGTCGTCATTGGTCAGGAGACGAATCACTCTTTTTCCATGCTCCTTGTAAGGGATATCAGTCTTCCCTGCTGAAGTTCTTGGGCGTTATTACGATTTCTATGACCTCTCCGATAATCCTCGGATTATTTAAATTCCTTTTGGCTATTATTTTGGCGTCTTTAAATTAGATATCGTTACACGCATGCTCTGAGAACAACTAGCGAAACCGTTTTCTTCCCGAACAACATGCGCGGACGAAGGACCCGATAACGCAGAGGTCAATCTTTCAGACTGTTCGTTTCAGAAAGTTTTGGCGTGGAACAAATAGCCAACATGAATATTACAGTAGATGCTGGTTGGTGCTCGTATAGCTGGAGATGGGCGAAGTTAACTTCAGAAGGGCTCCCAAGCATGAAATGGCCTTCCCTATATCTCTTCGGTTTGGTGTGGGAGTTTGGCAGGTTTTTTGTTTTTGGCGGGTGTGAGTTAGGAGAGATTCCTGCGATAAAACACCTCTCAAGTCCACGAATTTGCTTATCTTACATTATCCTTTCCTTCCATGTCGGTAAAGGCTATAACTCACGAATCTTACGAAGGAATTGGATTTTCCCTTGCCCTTTTTTGAGCTCTGAATGTGACACGCTAGATCTCCCACCATGGTAGCGATGATCTCACGAAAAAGTTTTCCGTTCATAGAGGCACGGAAAATACAATTATGGAAATTCAACGAGTTAGACGAAATTCTCTAGAAATGATTTTCTTCCATTGCCTGGGGTTTTTATTTACTGCTATCCATTTAGATATCGGTGATCGGAGTCGAGAAGATAAAACCTGAATCATTTATCCTTTTTAAAGAGTTTCATTGAGTCACGTTTAGTGGGTAATGTCCTACTGAAACGCCTTGTCACGATTATCGATTCCGAGGCACATACATTATGAATCTGAGCCTTGATCACCATGAGAGCTGTCGTAAGGGTGAATAGGTGAAAAAGGCGAATAGGTAAGTGACAATTGAACAAAGAGTGAAAAGTAAGATTTGTTCCAATCAATATGTGCTTCGCTTTTAGTTGTGAACGTGAAAAATTCGTGTGAAAAAGTTCTTGGCATTCTCATTAGACTATCTCCCATTTTTGTCGCTTTTGTCTCACCGAAGTTTTTTGCTCGTGATAATATTTGCATCATCCATGTCACTCACTCGCTTGTATCGTTTACCATCAGCTCTTGGTACTTCGTCGCTGTACTCTTGGCCGAGTATCGTTCGGCGTGTCATAGACCAGTTGAAAAGGAATGGAAATATGTGAATCGGCTACCTTTTACGCTTAGCTGGATAGTTCTTCTTATTTTTCACTTTCAATTCGAAGGAATAGGGAAATCAGCATCGGAATGGCCGAAGTTGTCAAATATCCCTAATTGCATACCTGCTAAGAAATGGCCCATGGTTTTCGAATTTTAAGTGTAAATGCAATGGAACGTAAGCAAAAGTATTCAAGGCGGTGATTGTCAGGGCAGAAGTTCCGAACCTTTTTTCGACAGCGTGATACCTTTTTATAGATTTTACACCAATCAGATGGATCCCTCATCGTATATAAATATGCTTCGGGCTTTACCGCGTACCCCAGTGGGGGAACTGCGGGCTATTAGGAACTGTTACGTGAGCTGAGTGATTCGTTATTGCTCACCTTCCTACGGTGTGGTGTTAGGCTAGCAGAGCGATGAGGATTGTGGATTTCGCTCCAGCGAAGTGAAAATCGCATTATTCTCAGAGTCAAGGGAAAGGTTGACGCCCTTCGTGTAATGAAGTTATGTGGCGTGTCCTTCGGGAAGCAGCGAGAGCTTCCGTTTCCGGGAACCCAATTTTGGCGAGGGGAAAGGATCTTGTGGGGGGGGGGCGTTGCCAGCAGGCGGTGTGAGTCAACATTTGGCGAACGTGTCACTGTTAATTCGAACGTACTGTTATTATTCTGGGGGCGGGGGCGTAGATTTTGGCGGTCTTTCCGTTGGAAAAATATCGCTATTCTAGTGGTGATGTTTGCTAGCTAGGTAAGCCTTCGGGAGCAGGATCATCCTATTGGGAGGACAGGGTGGAGAATTCGCTGAAAATTGCCAGAGGAAGGTGTTTTTGTCCGGGGCATTGAACAGACCTTTGACTTTCCCGACCAATGCTCAGGCCCATACGCTACACCGGATTCCCTATTCCAACACAATCACCCTCGCATCAGTAAATCTTTCACGGTGACAGCTGCCAGATTATGTAGTACACTACCACCAGAAAGAATATATTTACGGTTATTTCGAGCTTAATAAGCCAAACAGTATAATTTATTGCTAAAAAATGAAGGGAAAATTACTATGTAATTGGTCTTAGCAGGTTGGTTAATTCACTGAAGTGAAATAATTGAGATCTGTTTTTTTGTGTCATGTTCTAAAAAAATTGGCAAATAGCGTTCATGTTTTACACTTAAAATTGGCAACAAAGCCGCGCCAGATGTAATGCATGAATTATTCATTAATCAGTCTTTTTAATTTGTGTAGATGTGAATATCGTAACTATTGATAATTTTTCTGCGTTAATTAAAAATGGTTTGAAATTTATAATACAAAAGATTTGTATCCCACTTGTCTTGTATTTCTGGGTCAGGTTGTAAAGCCATGTAAAATAAAAAGTATTATCAATGTATACATAGAATTAACGTAAGGTAAAACCACTATTCAACTGAATTTAAGCACTTTCTCACATATTTTGAAGAAAATGTATTTATTTTTTATTTCCTTTCTATTTATTGTTCATTTTTTCCTATCAAGTTGTTTTTTTCTAATAGCAAAATATTTGTGATGATATTCCATATTATCTCATGGGCTAGAAAGACCTACGATCGTAAACGATATAATTATTATAACCAAAGCAAGTTTTGCTCAGGAAATGTTTCTTGGGTGGACTGTAATGATACTAGACAACTAGTCCATGTAGATCCTTCAAAAATTCAAAGGAACACGGTTTAAAGTCCCATCCGACAGAAGGAGTACTTTATTTGAATTTCTCTACACATGACGCCCAGGTAGGGATCAAGATTTCATTGAAAAATCTCCGCCAGTGAATTAGACCCCGGGCCCTTAAGGTTGAAAAGCCAGTACGCTAGCCACCATACCAATCTGGTCCTCATAAAAACATATGCATATCTAAGTAGCAGTATTCATTAAGGAGTTTCCAACGCGATTTTGTGGGTAAAAACAAATGCTTAAATTCAACTTTACGTTTAAATGGTTTAAAAAATCTTGCTTTCGCTTATGACATGCGCTAGCTATTGTAAAACAAAGTTGAGGTACAAAATATGAAGATTATTCCACTGATTAATTTTTAATGGACTCACTTTTATGGCAATTTGAGACAACTGAAGCACTATTTCCATGGATTTTTTTGCTTTAATAAACACAGTAGTTTGCTTGTAACTCTAAACATAAGATATAAAGATACCTATATTTTATTTTTATTGTATTTCCCGGGATTTCTAGCTTCTTATAAACAGTTTTCCAAGAAAATGGCATTTAAGTTGCATGGAATAATACCATTTCAAATTTGTTGTTCATTCCAGATAGAGGACACGTTTTTCTGTAAGTATCTAGGGTGAATCAATTGACATTTTTGCCATTTTACGATGGAATTACCTTAAGGGAGACGGCCGACGGCTGAAGCCATATTCGCCTCAAAGTAGGTGCAGTTAGTGGGAGGCCTATTTGGGAAATGAATGAGTGATCGAGAAGAACCTGGCATCGAGTGTAGCCTATTTTTTTAACGAAAGGGGACTAGGCGTTCAAATTTTTAAGTTTTATCCGGCGAAAGGAATTATGCATGAAAAGTGCTTTCCAAATGGGATCAAGGTAGGGATCAGGATTCCTTTGAATCATCTCCGCCCCTGCCAGAATTCGAATCCGCCCACTCCATGGATGTTTTCCTAAATCCCCTTCTTCGGATCCTCACGCTTTCTCTCCCTGAACCGTTCGACAATACTTGACCAATGTTGTTTACTTCCACGCTTGGTATATTATTTTCCTTTCACCAAAGCCTCCATCACACCTCAGCCGGATGTAGCATCCCCAGTTCATCCGCTCTTGACTCCTATTTATTTCCCCTCCTGCAACTTTCTTTCTCTTACAACCTTTTGTAACTTTCCTTTGTTTTCAACTGATGCCGGTTGTATTTGGTGGAATAGTGACATATTGAGATAAATAATTCACTTTAAATATTCCATGAAATTTTATCGTAGAATCGACAGGGTTTACAATAAAAATTTGTGGAATATTACAAAGTGATTTATTTCTTCCAACTTTCCTTTGTTTGTTTTCCTTTCTGTCAATCTTTCTCACTCCACTCTTCTCCAAGTATCAAAGGTATACGCACATCTGTCACCATCCTATTCCGTTGTTTTTCCAACACCATGCTCCTTAACAAATGCAAATGCGTATGAAGACTTTTCTGGACTTCTTTACTCGAGTTCCCTATTCTCAGTTTTCTCCCTCTGGCGATATTTTTGTCTGATAACGCAATTTCGGATTATATTTGAAGTACTATGACTGTTTTATCTCTCAGGACATTGACCAAGTAGCAAACTTGTTCCTCTTGTTTTGGATATTTTTAATAAATTTTTTTTTATAGGAAACTGTGTGATATGCATTTGTTCTTTAGCAAATGTTTTCTCCAATTCTTACGAAAGTAATAATGAAAAATGTTTGAAAGCACCGTCAGAAATTTACGGAGAAACAAAAGTTTCCTCAACGAAATCATGTTGTCCTTCAGTTAAAAGAAGTTGAAATGACGACCCTGACATACTGGGGGACTCATACCAGGTGGTTCTTCCACATCTCGTACTCAGTGTCATAACAGTCTTTCCAGAATAACACGCGACTGAGTTTCAAGCTGAGGTGGAAATTTAATCCTCCGGGGAGCATAACCCAACGCCCTCCAGCCATACCAGCTCACGTCGTCCCCGACGGGGCTACTCGTTCGCGGACGCATCCACGGATTGACCTGTCAGGACCCGGAACCGACCTCACCGACGGCAGCACAAAGTTTTCCGGGAGGGAGAAAAATGAGACTTTTGCGCCGTTTTTATACGCGTATAGGATAGCGACGCTGTGTCCACAAATCCTAGACTTTTCCTCGCTCCGTGAAATCTCCGAGCACGTTTTTAAGAGATGGGTTCCTCGCTCGTGCCACGAATCCCCTTAAGGGTTTCTTCGGATCCAGATCTTCGCTATCCCATCTATTTCGCCCCAGAATCCCTCACCGCATACTTTCTTTCATCCTTTATTTTTTTTACGTCCGCGAACCTTCCTGAAATGTCACCCTTGACTCCATCGATATTCCGTATCCTTTTCGAGCGAGATTCAATAGCCTAGGAGTTGGAGAGGAGATGCTATGAGAGTGGAGTGTGTGAGGAAGACAATAAGAAGTAGCGACTTCACACGACTGTGTGAAAGGGATGAAGCTTCCTCAAGATCTTTCCAATCTTTGTGACAAGAACCGGAAAAAGTTTACTGTACAGCGAAATGTCTCAAGATCTTAAGTCTACGCTACAAAAGACGAGGATCCTATCTCGTTTTTTCCCTATATATTTAAGGGATCCGCTCCAGTGATTCTAGTTCAGGAGGTGGTCGGTCTCGGTATTCAGGGGTCTATGTGAAATTTTAAGAGATCGATTCTTTTTTTGCTTGTGCTAATCACATTGTGTTATTTTAAAAAGTCAAATTCTTTGGAGGATCGACATTTGAAGAAGTTTTAAATCAAATACATAAATTATATTGTTGCTTCCGGTGTTTTTATTCGCCAGATGGCTATTCATCGTTGTGATATTGCCGAATCTGGCATCATTATTTTATAATTCTTAGAATATGAACAGTATATGACTGTTTTTTTTTTTGCAAAGTAACGCTGCTTCCAGTGAGTGAAATTTAATAATTTAATATCGGTGTATCAACCGATTCATGTTTAAATATTAATAAGGTAATGAGGAAGAAAATTCTCTGCAATATTTTCTGTTTCATACTTATTTCTGTGCTT
Source organism: Pyrrhosoma nymphula (assembly GCA_963573305.1). Taxonomy (NCBI): domain Eukaryota; kingdom Metazoa; phylum Arthropoda; class Insecta; order Odonata; family Coenagrionidae; genus Pyrrhosoma; species Pyrrhosoma nymphula. Next base: position 33,369,363 of record OY754327.1, read on the forward strand.
ATTACTTCGAAGTATCTATTATGATATGGTAATCATCTGGTAATTATAATTGTAGGCGTTGAATATCACTCCGGTGAAAGTTCCCTCGTTTGATTACTCTTTAAATTTATGGTGAAGTGACCCAAAATGTATCAATCACTGACGTCTAAGGTCATTTCCGTTGTCTCTAGTGTGGAAAATAAATTTTCACTGTTGTCAATTTCATGGAGGGTATAAAGAATTTATTCATTTAAAACCATTTCCATCTAGCTTATAACAAAGTGCGAACGAACTACTCTTTAAAAATTCTTACTGGACTAGTCCATCCTCCTATTTGGTGTAGCGAACTCCATTGCTAATTCATGGCGTTGATGGCGGAAGAAGGCGTTCAAGTAAAGGTAGAATTGCGGAACTCATTCCAAGAATAGGATAGTTACTGGGGAGAAAGAGAATCGATGCTATATGGCCATTAGGGAATTACCAAAGGCACTCAACTATTGTTTGACTCTAGACGTTTCCCTTGTGATCACTTCTGTTCCTTCCGAGAGGTGATCACTGATTCTCTTCCGCGGAGAGAAAAGACAGAACTTGGTTTCTTATTGAATCAGGATCAATCGATGAAAATTCTAATCTTATTTCTCATTCATTTTATGGCTTAAAATAATTATTCTTAGGGTTCTGATTTGGCTGTGTACTATATTGTACATGAATTTCATTAGTTTTGAGTCACGTTACATAATCAAAATTGCATAAACCATGACTGATCAACATCTCCTAGTAAAAAAAATTATCGCGTTACTTCGATCGAGAAATTAAACTTTGAGAAGTTCTTCCGGTGTAAAATAATCTTATTTGGTGTATTTTTACAATGAATTTCCTGAAATAAGTGGGGAAAAATGGAGGAAACGCAAATTTCATATGTCCTTTTGTGTTCAGCCAGTGTTAGTTAGCGCCTCAGGAAATGCGTTTGGTTGCAAAACAATGGACGAATGAAAAGGTTAACAATATGCTGCTTACACCACTTTTAGGACTCCTTTAATGATTGTCTTTTATTATTTAGCACTTTTTTTGTTATAATAAAAATGGTGCACAGATAGAAGGAATTCTTTTACCTGTCAGTCCTGTGGTTCTATATCTCTATAATTTCTATAATTATGTCGCTTATGTAAGTTCCAGAGGTATAGTTCTGGGTTTATATAATACTCTCCGCATGATATAGGAGGCTTTATTGTGAATTGTTCATTGTCAGTGGTTATCTGAGGTTAACTATAATGAGAGAGCGTTATCATTTTTCTGATTAAATCATTTGTTCCATTTCCTTTATTGCTCAGAGCTTTTCGTTGGAAGTCACGCTATTCGTTGTAAAATATATCGTGATTCGGTTCAAAAAGTATTTTATAATATGCACCATGAAAATGGTAAAAATATTATCCACAGTAATATTTATATAGGTAGTTAATGTAGATAATATCCTCATTCCTCAAATCTTATTTTGGATCTTTCATTTGCTTTCAGAACACAGTAGTAGCGATGTAACCTCCTACGGTGTTTTTTTCTTAATTTTCCACTTTACAGTTCTGAAAGATCCTTTGCCCTTTCTGAATTATTGCTCTAATCGTTTCTTTTATGCGAAGATATTTTTAAACGGCTTGAAGGCAAAAAAACTTCGCTTTAAGTAATCTTAAAGGTCGCGCACTTTTTATGATTGCCTGATGTGGTTGGAGACACTTCGCATATACCTGATGACAGAGAAAAAAGTTCTAATGTAAAAATGATAGCGGTGATAAATTTAATTTCCAAAAAAAATTCCTTGTTATAATTTCCCGTGTGTAGGAAAACAAAAAAAATGATGACCCATTTTTCATTCTGAAAGCCTTATGCGTTAGGTTTATGCGAAAAACTTATACGTTAGGCATCAATGGGCACTGTCACAATGATGTATGGTAGGCTCCCTGCTTACATTATTATAAGCATATGTTTGCAAACTACTGTATCAAATCAGCCCTCCGTTTGATCACCAGTTAAAAAAGTAATTGTTATCATCGTTGATAATCATTGGCACCGTCAGTCATCGATATGTTGGCACGTGAATTTTTATCTTTTTCTGAAAGTATTCTGAAAATAGCTGAGAATCGTGGAATCCCTTCTTGTGAGCAATGTGTACATAATGTGAAATGCACTACTTCGTTCGTTGAACGTTAAACTTGAGCTCTGAGGTGCTATTTGTTGATGGTATTGTAATGCCGACACCTTAATACTCTCCACTTTTTTATACCCTTAATAATCAGAATCCTAACCCTTTTTGCATCCCACTCACCTATACATAATGGCGTAAATGCAGCCCCAGTTGTTGTATTACGGTGGCTCTATACCGGGGCTAAGAAGCTCGTTTCAGACGTTTCCCTCTAACCCAGTAACGGTTTTGCCGTGACAGCTGGAGACTTGCAATTTTTATCTTCTGTAAATGAAGAGTCATTTGTTGATTTAAGTGGAGTAACTTTATCATGAAGTGGTTATGTTTTTTTATAAAAAATAACAAAACTTTGGTTTTTTCGAAATATTTTGGTAATATTCCGGGGCACGTTGCGAATGCTAGATTACGAAATGAGAATTTTCAGCCCACTTAAATCAAAGAATCGTCTTTCATTTAGGCAGCATTTTTAGTTCAGACCTCCAACCATCAACAATCAACAACCATTCAATCAACAACCAGCAAACAATCAACAACCATTGATGCTGTTTTCATATTAAGGCTATAGCAATGTTAAGCGTTCAAGCTTGCATTGACAACGGAGTAGACCTTTCCATCCACACCCAAGGATAATCGTTCCCCACTCCATTTTTGTCAGCGCCGCATTCACAGTTTCCCGTTGGGCTTCTATCACCCCAGTAGGCGACCACAGGCGGTGACCGTTAAATTGAGACGTCTTGGAAGTATAGACCCACCTTAAGCCTTAAATGTCCGAGTCGTCACCAAATAATCATCCTAAAACTCAAGCAAAATATGAGTGAGTGACTTGAAGAATAGCTCGACCATTTTGGTAATTTTAATCTGTACTCGTTATGGAAAAAGCAGCTGTTTGATTAAATACCTCATTATTTCTCTACGCTTGTGTTTTCAAAATTTTATTCCTCATTAAAATCCTCGAGGCCGTTCTAAAATTATGAAATAAAATTTCCACGCCACTTTATCGAAAGAAAGATGACGGTTCTAAATTTAATTCCCCTTAATGTTCATTATAAATCCCGATTTATGGAGCGATGCCAATCTAGAATAGTCCTAGCTGCACAGATGTTGACCGTATTCTCTCATTAGCGACAGTTTGATGACCTAGTTTTATCCTGCTAGGCCGCAGTAAAATTCCCACCGCGACGATCTAATCTACTGAGAAATAAATACTCGCCATCCTATTATCTTATCGGTTCACACACTGGTTCATGAGATAAATCATGAATTGAGTGTGATTTAATGTCAAAGGCTACTTTCATTTCCCTTATCGGCATATTTCGAGTTTGCTCGGCCCAAAAAAATGGCATGAATAACTGTCATTTTCTCTCTGATTGCAATAATTTACTGCTTCAGAGACTGCTCGACTCCAGTCTGAGATTTTTCAAGGCCGATTTAGAGCACGAATCCCTCAAATCTACTCGAAGAAAAACTATTAAAAAAGCCTTTTGAAGGGCCAGTGGCATTCCTTATGTTCCTACGTCGATTTATCGATTCCAGCCTCAATGCTCACGCTTCCCCATTCACGCCAGGATATGGTCTTCTACAGTGGAAGAACCGTTTGCCCAAGCGTAGGAGTAAACATTTATAGTCTTTGCTTCTCCGTGCACAGCTGAGAATCTCCCCTTTCGCCCCCACCTCAACTCATCCTCCACCCAGCTGCACTTCCCCACTCACGCAGTCAGCGGTTCTTCGCGGTTCACGCTTTCAGCTGTTTTGGTCCCCTTAAGAGTGTGCTTCTGACCGTGCATCCCTTCTTCATCTGGGAAAAACTAACAGCCCGAGCCCCAAATCGAAGACTTATATCCTCTCCAATCTGTCCTTGATTGTCTCCCCGTCTTATTCGCCACGTGTCGCCGCCATACTCCGCGAAAGCGTTTTCCAAAAGGTGTTACGCCATAAACTTAGTGTCCACGAATACAAAGCACGTCGGGTATTCCTATCGTATCGCAGTCTGTAGCCTAAATCAAGACGCCATTTGCGGTCTGTTGGGAATCCTTTTCTCTCTCATAGGACGTATTGTGTTTTCGCGCTGTTGATAGAAATACCCATTCGTATTGCAGCGCAAATATTTGTATGCTCTGTTGCAGTATCTTTAGAAACAAACAAAAATATTATTGAACCTGCATATAGTGGTTGGTATGCTTACGGAGGAATTCTGAAAAATAATTCGAACCGAAAAAACGACTGCCGCGTTCCTAAAACAAAAGGAAACTGATAGAAGAATTATCTGATGCTTTCCCAGCGTATAGTGTCGGTGAAATCTATTCAGGTTCTCCACCGGGTCACACTCTGCATCTCTGTCGCGTTATATAACCCGGACCAGATGAAGAAATCGACATGCCCTGACGACGATGGGTGACTCGTACATCGAAAAGTCGGCAGAAATACAGAGCGTGACTCGGTGAAGAACCTGAAGAAACTGATGGAAGATGATCACGGACTCCCTCTGTGCCATGCATAGGTACGTGGGGGAGAAACCAAACAATAATAAACATTTTTGAAGTAAATTTACGATTTATGCAAACAGTTTTTATGAGGTAATTGTTATTCAATTGTGCATTTTTTATATTTATACAGAAAACTTTTATTTGGTTATGATGTTTAAGTTTACGCTGTGCTAATAAAATGTATTTAAACAGTTTAAATATTAATTATATTTTATCAAAATATTGTATACTATTTTAGACCACATGCTTTTCCGCTAATCGCCAACCCTTTAGTAAAATGGGTGTTACTAAAATTTTTTTAGTTTACTTAAGCAAAAAATAGTTTAAAAATGGAAACTGTACAAAAAGCTGATTTTCGAAAGACTTCTAAGCATAAATTTGGTTTCCCTGATAAACTGCGGTGACTATAGTTGTTTAAATGTTTTCTTGCGATTTTATCTTTTTGTGGGCGACAATTAGAGCTGCTCTGGGCACCGAACCTTGTCGGTGTCACGAATTGGACTCTACCTTCACGGGACCGTAGCAGTGGAGAATACCCTTCCTACCGCAACGCCTCACTCAAACACAGACTTCAATGAAGCACGAGGAATGCCCCCTCCAGGCCTTGGCCTAAACGTGACGGAAGCGAAAGCACGTGCACAGCTCTCACGCATTCCGAAACATACTCTTCGCTTCCCTTGAGGTCTGTTGTCCTCGTTGCTGCTCTCGTCGTCTGTTGTGTAGGCGATGGTTGGTGTCTCTTTGCGGTATTCCCTCGCGCCACGCGGCGTATGTGGGAATTCTGTCCGTCTCAAAATTGTGTCACCCAACCAGGTTATAACCCAGGAATCCTTAGCTGGGTCTCATTAGCCTACAAAGGATTCCAATTGGGTTGTGTGTGTGTGTCTGTGGTGGTCCCTGGCGAGGAAATAACTTTCCCGTAAACCACCACAGGAGGGTATTCTGGTGAGAGGCTGTGGTTGGTCCCTGTTGCGGAGTACCCATTCCCGCAAACCAACACAGTAAGTGTTTGATTTTTTGGCGAGTGGTGCATATATTTTACGGCCATTGACAGAAAATCAATGTCAATTACTTGCATATAAATTTAAAGCTTGCTTATGATTCTCTACATTGATTCAAAATAGAAAATGTTTAAAAGATCTAAAATTTTCCCGGCGAATCTGGTGCATAAAGGTTTTTCGGGTGTTCCATCGGGTTAGAGGCTTCATGTCTGCCGACATTTCGAAGAACGACTTCATTAAAAATCCCCGAAGATGAAGAACAAGTCATTCTCTGAAACGTCGGCAGATATGGAGCCTCCAACCCGGTGGAACACCCAAGAAGCCTTTCTGTATCAGAGAACATTTCTTAATATTATTGTTTATTAGTACTATAACGTTCTGAGCGGAAAAACGGTCCATTTTTCGAGCTCCTGATAGGATGCAGCGAGTTTGGTGGTTCATTACAACGAAACAGAGACAGCAGTCAAGATTTCCCGTCAACAATTTGTAGCTAAGGTCTTTGTCAATACTCTAATGTAATTCCGTACCAATAATTGCCATAGTGGTACCACTATTAAATATCATCATCATTAGTCATTCAATACTAAGATTGTTTGACTGCAGTCCTCCATTCTACCCCGTCCCCTGCGTGAATCTTTCTCTACCATTTTCACTTTTATTATCTTCCTTACCAATTCACTGTCTCCCCAAGGGTGCCTATCACCTCTTCTATTTTGCTGTACTCTTCCTCGTTTCTGATCTCGTATGTCCACTGATCTTTAGCATCCGACTCCAGCACCAAGTGTCGGCAGTCCCTATTTCTTTCTGATCCTGCTTTCCAGTGGTCCATCTGAGCGACACAGAGCTACATTCCTTACGAATGTTTTCAAGTACTGCTTCCGTATTGGTAATTCTGTTTTCTTTTAACTCAACTGTTGTTTCTTTCTATACGAATGATTTTTTTGCTTACAACCAAAGTTGGTACATGAAAACTCATATGTTAATACCTACCTACATTCATGCTTACCTGTAACACCGTTTTTTTCGGGATACATCTGCGTCTGCGTCGAACCCTGTAGTGCCCACCAGAGCGTGTGGCAGGAAGCCTTAGCATATCTGTCATGTCTTGTTTTTTTTGTGTAGAGAAAGTGTTATATGTATGTGTAATTATATTTTATTTTAATTTGTTGGTGTTTTTCCGTGGTTTAGTTGTGGAAACGAATAATGCGAGGTGGAAGGGAATATCAAAATGGAGTAAAGTGGACTTAAAACTCTCCATTTGTATCTTCCTTATTATGTCTTAGCGGTAAAATATATCTATCTGTGAGTCTTAACCTCTCTTTTTGTCTTTATTTTTAGAGGGAATCATTATTCTCGTACTTTAAAAGAACTCAACTGCTTTTTTTTCTCGTGAGGAACGGGGCACCACAGCCCAAATCGACCATTAGCCTCCTCAATTTCTGTCTCCATTTATCTCTGTCCTTATCCAGTTTTCTTCAATTGCTCGCCCGTAGTGGTTCACGACTCAAGAGCATCTTCGTTGATCTTGTCTTCACACCTAGCCTTTGGTTTTCCATATTTTGTGTAAAAAAACCTTTTAAAAGGCGATAGATAAAAAAACGTGAATAGTTTGTGTAAAATCATGAAAAAATGCGATTGATAAAAAAGCTTGAGAAACCCTGAAACCCGGTATATATGCCCGAAAATGGACTCATACTAACAACGCGACGAACTTAGGCTCGTCGCCTATCAGACCACTGCGGCCAGCAAC